>JBAMJV010008376.1:40000-57500 GCA_037951105.1 Echinarachnius parma
CACAAACATCAGCAGACTTTGGAGTTAGATGAACATGTTACGTGAACATCATCCTGATTAAACTTTCATAATATGCGGCGCGTTTTTGCAGGCGATCGAGGATCTAGATATAGCCCTGATAGAAGTAACCAAATCCTCTTGCCAGTTTGCCGATAACTCGACTGTGTAAACCCCCTTCACACCCCGTGGAGCCGGGCTCGAGTGCAAGGAAAACACGGACGGATGTTAGAAAATGGTTGATCTGGAGTGGCCTGCATGCCGATTGCCTCAGCCGCTACTGTAAAATATGAAGAATTTAATTCCAAAAGAAGCTAAATCCACTTTTCGTAAAAATTGCATACAATTAACCGCTGTGATATCTACGTGAAATGATGACGAGTTTGTTGCTAATAAACCCTATTGTAAGACATATTTTTAAGCAGAAGAGTCGAAATCGAAATATGTAGCATTTAATGTTCATATCTCAACGGAAATGTGTACAAAGTATTGGACAGATTAATGCGCTATTCTTCAAAATGTAATAGAGTGGATTTAGTGCCTTTTGCATGGAATTCAGCTCTTCATATCTGCTGTACAAACACACACACCCCGTATATGCATTATATTCTTATTCCAGCTTTTATTTGACTGAGGAAAATATGTTCCATGTTTCTCCATCAAATAAGATGTAAGGTCTTTAGACTTTTGCATATAACATGTATTAACAATTCGAACATGAACAAAATAATGACTTTTCCTATTGCTTAATTATTTACTATTAACTCTATTAGATAATCAATGACTATTGGAGTCATAATTTCGCGCCTGGTCATGAAATAGGTATTTTAACACCTCAATACCTTGAAAATGTATTTTTCATGAAATATTATTACCATAAGACGATGATATTGGAAGAAATCGGTTACCAATAACTGCAAGGTTAGATAGTTCCAAACTTCAAAGGGATCTAGTAGCTATTAGTATAGACCTTATGCAAAAACTGACGAACGGTTCATATACAAAATGTGTGTTTTGTGATCTGATATGATGTGTGAACATTCCATGATAAATGAATGTCACATTATGGCCGAGTATATTATAAGCACATACTGACAAGCACACTTAAAATGATCACTGGGATTGTTTTCGTCAAATTAAATCATAATTACATCGATAATATAGAGAAACTAAATGATCAACCAAAGCGGGTTTCATACTCCTGTTTGTAAGCTTAGAGGCCGAGACACCAACATTTTAGAATTCGTACTTGTATACAGCATTCCTGCACACACTTCAATCCAAATGTCAAGGAGGGCGGTGTTTAATTTTGTTTTCAACTCGGTGACAAGGCCATGCAACTAATCCGAATGTCCGCTTGTTTGGTTATTTAAACACCCGATCACTTCATTGGCCGATAAAAGTAGTTCGGATTAGTAAATCAGACTCGCGGTGCCATCTTGCGAACGCCTTGCGCACGGTGCGAAATACACACTGGTTCAGTGTTATGAAATCTCCTACAAACTAGCCTTACGTCTGTTCATATACAGGTTCGGACCGCCATGTATATCTGTAACCCATCAAGGACGATGGCCCACATATTTGTGGTTTGGTAGTCCTACAATAAATTGAGCTAAAAGCAAACAAAGTATAGAAGTGTACAAGGAGAAAGAGTGTACATTTCTCTATTTTTAGCCCTATTTTGTTTACTGTAGCTGCTTTCATTATTTTTTTATGATTTCTATAAGAGCGTAAATCGCTATAATTTAGGAAAATCCTTAAATTGGCAACGCATTGTCATATTTTCAAAACAGCTATATGTGTTCAAATTGGCAACTTTACAGCAAACCGCGTCATATTTTTCTTAGATTTTCATTACTAAATATTGTCCACTTCAAAAGGTAGACAAAAATTAGGAGTTGCCAATTTGTTGAGGGAAATAATGATCCATTTTGCCTTGAAATAGCTCTCCTCCTTGATCGTAATGACGTTGTATAATATTATGTTTTACCCGATTTGTATGTGTTGTGATTAGTATGTTTTAGGAATTGCTCCTTTAAATGTTATGTGTTTTGGTTTTCTCCGATTCGTATGAGATTGGATTATATGCATTACGTATGTCATGTGTTTTGTTTTCCCTGATTTGCATGCAATGGGTTTATGACTTAGGAATTATTTTGATCTTATGTTTAAATGTGTTTTCCCCCCGATTCGTTTATGTGATGGGATTATGTCTTCGATGTCTTCGGTATAAGTGCGTCCATGTTGTCCTAGATTCGCCATCAAATGGGATTATGTCTTATTGCCTAGTCCCACTGCATAGTTTCTCCCTCCGTTTCCTATCTGGTTGACATGAAACGAAATGATGCGGACCAAGTTCGGAATGGACTAGTAGGATACTTTTAAAGGAGGGGGGTAATCCCGGCTTTGACTCAGGTTTATAGCTTTAAATATGTGCCTTTATTGATATACCACACTCTTTTTTTCAAAGAAATCCTTAAGTTGGGAAAAAAAGGTAAATTTCATGCAACTTTTTTGCTTTATTACGCATCGGCGTTCCATGCTCCTAAAAAAAGTCATTTATAGCAGAGCGGGAATGTGCGCACGTGTCACCCGATTCATGACATCACATGCAGACCGCAACGCGGAGGAATGTGCATTGTTTACATGCAGAGCCTATGACTTGCTTGTAAAACAAACTCGTTTTTGCTTGTAAATTGAGGTTTTACTGAAAATGCTTAAGAATTGCTAAGAAATGAATTGTAGCAGGATGCAGCTACACATCTGAGTGTATATCGTCCATGATATAAACCTGAACAAATGTTTGCAAATATTGAAACAAATGGAAATAATATCTCTGTGTCAACGTGAGTATTGCACTCAGCGTGTACGTCTATGACCGAGCTAAACTGCGATTGCCTGCAGGTGACGTCACAAAGATGACGTCATTTTTTGTTCGCCCGGGACTCAGTTTTTTTACGGGGGTTCCGAAAGTGAATTTACAAGTTGATTTTTTTATTTTACCGGGTTTTCCCGCGAGGAAAATATGTTTGTATTAGTAATCTTCATGAAAATCTACCTTAGATACAGTAAAACCCAATTTTGAGGCAGTTTTCTTGTCACCATACCTTTAATTCGGCTCCGTTTCGCGTGAAACGCAACGTCATGGAACTTCAGATTTTGCTAGATACTAAACGTTTCGCCACATTTTAGTCGGATAGGAAACGGAAGGAGATACACTATAGTTCGACTAGGCTTTTATTAGATTTTATTCTATAATGTGACATATGTTTGTGTACTCTCCTCAATTCGTATGGGATCGGATTATGTGGCATGCATTCTATTAATCCGCATTTATTCCCTCTCATATTATAGCACGAATGACCGATATACAATTATGACAACTTTATAAGTGATAATTGAAAAGAGGTCGAAGTTGTACCTTGTTCTAAATTTCCCAATAATTTTTACAAATATAATATATACTGTAAGCTAAAATAATAGCCTTAAGGGGTAGTACAGTTTTGGTAAGGCTGAGCTTTGGTAACCAAAACCTGCACAATAGCATAACGAACTAATAATTATAACTCCACCATGCTCGAAAGAATTGGTTTCAACAATTTTTCATACAAAATTATGCATGTGATGTTTTGTTGAAATAATGATTAAATAGAGAGATCATCAACAACTATTTAAAAACCTCTTTTTACATTTTTTGAAAAAGTGTAAGCAGTTTTTAATAAAATAAAAAAAAAATCATCGAATAAATCTGGGCCCCAGATGTATTCCGATCGGATATATTTATTGATATTTCAGCCGTTTCTGAACCGATTTTGATCAAATAAAGTTTATTCTGCCATTAAAATTGTATGCCCTTTCAAATTTTACAATCACTTTTTCATTATCTCACAAAAAAATTATTTCGTGCATCGCCCTCTTTACCAAATCTTAACTACCCCTTTAATGTTCATATCGTTTGTCACGATTTGCATTTGTGGCCAAATAAGTATTATTTTATTCTAGAAGCTCAACGAACGAGCAAATAAAGTAAAATGGTGACTTGCCATTATTTTGTTCTACACCCATTTGGTCAACTACCCATTTGGTCCACTGTCATTTAGTCTAAACCCAAACCAGTAAAATGATCTCAGTATAATTATGTCACGATCTTTCGATATTAAGGTTCGTATGATATCGTGTACAAAAAAGCAGGTCCCTACAAAGTAGGCAATACTTTGGTTCATAATTCGATGCAAAAATGTTGTGGCAATGTTCATGATCAGCCTTGATGCAAAACCAGTAATAACGTTGGCATACTCATTTTTTCCTGGTCCATACATTGACGTAGTTATTTCAATGGCCGACATTTATGAATAGGATGTTTTCGTTAACCATTGTTTGTAAACTGTTTATTATACTATTGTTTTGTTTAAATTGGGGTAATGCCACGCCATGTGCTTTCTTTGTCGAAATGTATGTCACAATCTTCTAAACATCTGTCAGTGTTGTGTCTGTTGCCAATGTTTTACATTAATTTTCAATTATCATGCATCTACTATATAGGAAACTTCGTTTTCATTCTTGAATCAATAGCGTATACGTAAATCTATAACTTGTACGTTGTGACATAATGCGTGACATACATATACGAGTTCCATTTAAAGGGGTAATTTAGTTTTGGTAGAGAGGGCGCTGCACATCACAATTTTTTTGTGAGGTAATGAAAAACGGAGTGTCGAATTTGAGAGAACATGCAATTTTAATGGCAGAATAAACTTAAATTTGTCAAAATCGACCCAGAAACGGCTGAAATATCAATATATATATCTGATCTTATAATTATTTGGGGCCCAAATAATTAGACGATTTTTCAAAAAATAAAAAAAATGCTTGCACTTTTTCAAAAATTTTCAAAAGTGTTTTTTAAATAGTTGTTGATGATCTCTCTATTTAATCATTATTTCAATAAAACATCACATGCATAATTTTGTATGAAAAATATTGAAACCAATGCCTTTTTAGAAAGCGCCCTCCTGTGTTTTAATGGCTCTTTTTGAATGATAACGGGCTTTTTACTTAGTCGTTTGTAATTTTGTATACCTTTCGAGCATGGTGGAGTTATAACTATTAGTTTATAATGTTACTGTCCAGGTTTGGTTACTAAAGTTCAGCCTTACCAAAACTGTACTACCCCTTTAACCTACTATATCGACTGAATCATGTGCGTTAAATCCGTTCATGATATTAACACCATCCCGTCATCATTGATGTTTGAATGGAAATGTGTTTTGTATTTACGAAAGAATAATATATACAAGCTGATAGTTTGAACTTCACTGATAATAATTGCGTATATAATGTCGTTCGTTATTTTTACCGAGCCATTACGATATTTGTAAGACAGTGTCTTTTCTTTTTTTTACACAAATTAAACTATTAAAAGTTTAATTTTATAAACAAAAAACCCACATGATTTTGACTCATCAAATATTCAATCATATTTCTTGGAAACACGCACAAGAAAAGTTTTTACAGTATTAGCAACTAACAATGAAACATAAGTTTAATTCTCATGTACAAATATATTGCGGGTATTTCCCCTCCAATGTGTTGTTACAATGGACGACAATTTAAAAAGGATCGCTCATTTATAATAAATACATAAATTAAAAATAATATGTATGGTACCGACATTTTTTCTTTTCTTTTTCAGATACAATTTTCACCGATTACTATCATAAGTTTTCGAATCCTCTTGTAGAATGTGTAGACAATCCAGCTACTAAAATCTGATCTGGAAATGAGTGCGCCTCTTGTCCGCCAGAATGAAGTGCACGTATATGCCCGGCGCAGACAGAGCCGACTCGACCCGATCCGACTGGTTTTCAGCCTGATTAACTCGGTATGCGCTGCCTCAGGACTCCGGTTTTTCCAGTCAAGTGCCAGTCGGAGGTCATTCGAGGCCGATTCAACATGTTGGATCGGCTCCGACTGAGCGAAACTGACTCTAGCCTGACTGAAAACCAGTCGGATCGGGTCGAGTTGGCTCTGTCTGCGCCGGGCTTCAATGCGGATTGATTGCGAGTGTGTGTCCGATGACCGGGGCAATAATGATGTATAGTGCTTACGGACGAATACCAATCATTTTAGGCGCTGCTGTATATACATAGAAACGATATTATTATTAGTATTCCCCTTTTTATATAAATGTATGTGTAAGTCATAATCACAGGTGATATGTCTTAAAGTCGGTGAAATTAATTTTCTTCAAACCTCTTTATTCATGTATCGTTATAATAATAGCATTTTGCCTGCCTCGTTTATTTCTATGTTTTTGAAAAACAATGCCATTCACTCTTATTCGACAAGACAAGCAGCTAACTTGCATTTGTTTAATTCACGTACAGTACTGGCACATAAATCAGTGAGACATACTGGTCCAGACGTTTGGAATTCTTTGTTAATTGAAACACGTAATTTGCCTACAATTTACTCTTTTAAAAATGCAGTCAAACGCATGCTCATTGCAAACGTTTTTGTTTAAGAGATTTGTTCAATCAGCTGGTTTGTTAATTCCTACAATAATATTGTATTGTAGTATTCTATATATATTTGTATGTGTAATTCGGCATAACATGTCACTGTTAAGTAATTACATAAAGGCATCTTCACACCTGTCTCCCCCTCTCTCAGCTCTCCCCCACTTTTTTTTCTTTTCTCTCTCTGTTTCCCGTATTTCTCTTCCAGTATGGACTGTACCTTTCTATCATGCCTGCTATATTTCTTCCTGCTCTAGGACATACTGTAGAGACTTAACTATTATCTTTCTCTTTACTTGTAAATAATGTTTCATATTTGCTTTTTATTACTTTTTTCTTGTATGTATTAATTTATGTTTATCTATGTTTTAAGAATATGTAAAACTTGTAAAATCTTAGGTATGGCATCACTTCAAGCTTCTAGCTTATATTGCCGACCTCTGTGTGTTTCTATTTCGATGTTATGACAGTTTATTTTTTATGTACGAAATTGTTTACTGTGAGACATGCAGGAATAAATAAATAAATACAAAATATAATTATTGTCTCAAACGTGTGTTAATCGGCCTAGTTCATATCCTGCTATAGACAGCTGCTGTTGTCTAAAGCTTTTGGGATATGAAATGCGCGACCATGCAGGCGGGGTGAAGGGATCAAGACAAATAATGATATAATAATGATACATCGTCCGCAGACAAACAGACAAAGGAATGATAATTATAGAGAAACGAACCGTGGCGTCACACGCCGTATGCTTTGGTCCGGAAATGACACAATTTCGCTCGAATATGAGACGGTTTTGCAAGATAATTTCCCTTTTTAACAATGACATGGTTTTGCGCGAATGTGACACCGAGTTTCTCCGAATATGACATGAGTTTCTCCGAATGTGACAATATGAAATTATTTATTAGAATGCAATCGTTCATAAACCCATTATCAGTGACGATTAAGAGCCCAAACCATGCAAAGGAAAAGTTGTTTAGAACCAATATCGTACAACAGAGGAGTGTAGGTGATGGTATTATACCGGTACTATAATTAGCTAGGGTTAGGGTTAAAGGTTTACCCCTAAACCTAACCCAAACCTAACCCTAACCCTAACCCTAACCCTAACCCTAACCCTTACCCTAACCATAACCATAACCATAACCATAACCCTACCCCTTATCCTTATCCTGATGGACATACATTTTGTTGGAAAACAGCATAAAATAAATAACAAATATCACATCTGGATACCAGAACGTCATAAATCATATTGTATTCACTGTTTTTTACTTGTGTTTCGGAAAATAAATAAATAAATAAATAAATAAATGAATAAATAGCTATTTGAAATCAAATTAAGCAAATATTGTGGTTATCAAAGGGTATCACACTCATTTCCCAAAAAACTATATATGTGATTAATTAACGTTACTACATGTATACTAATATGTTACTTACAAATAAATACACATGTTACTGGCCAACGTCCAATAATGATAGTATCTTCAATTTTAATTATGCAAATAAGTTATACGGTTAACTGCAAGCAAATCACGTTCATGCTAATTGTATAAAAGCCAAATTAATGCCCAGCCCGCCCGATAACGGTACCAAAGTTTTGCGTGGAGATTAAACCAATAAAAATGCTCAATTATTAAGCAGTGAGTGCTAAAACCCGTGTATCAAATGAAAACGATCGTAAACAATCATGTATCATTATAATTATACCAGAGTATCAAATAAAAATGGTCGTATATAACAATAAAAGTACCGATAATGAAAAGCTTATGTGGTTAACAAAAACAATTCATGTTCATTCTAAAAAAAATTTAAAAAGCCAAATTAATACCCGATAACGTCCAATAACCGTTGCGTGTTTAAACCAATAAAAACGCTCAATTACTTAGCAGTATAATAGGTGCTAAAAAAACACGTGTATCGAATACAAACGATCATAAACAATTATTTATCATATACTAATACCAGAGTATCAAATGCAAATTATCGTCTATAACAATAAAAGTATCAATAACCAGATAAATATTTGCATGAAGTTATAAACAATAAAACGCACAAGTATTAAGCAGTAAGTGCTAAACCACGTGTATAAAACAAAAAAAAAACGACCGTAAACAATTTATTTATCATATTTTACGAATACCGGAGTATCAAATAAAAATAGTCATATATAACAATAAAAGTACCAATAACCCGAGTGTCTCTTTAATCGCGGCTAATGTGGTTAACAGAAAACAAATCATGTTCATTCTAATTTATAAAAGCCAAATTAATAACTGATAACGGTACTTTTGCGTGGAGTGTAAATCAATAGAAACGCTCAATTAGTTATCAGTAAGTGATAAAACCCGTGTTTCGAATAAGAAAACGATCGTAAACAATTATTTCTCATGCACTTCTCCTACCAGAGTATCAAATAAAAACGACCGTAAAAAATGTATGTATCATAATAATACGAAATACCAGACTATCAAATACAAATGGTCGTATTTAACATAAAAGTACAAATAACCCGAGTATCTAATAAAGATGATCCTTAACAATAAAATTACCAACAATTACCTGAGTTTCTCTTTAATCGAGTCTAATGAATAGCTAGCTCCACTAGGTGACAGCTGGTGCGAATCGATTATGGAAGTCTTAAATTGCGCTAACCTCATCCCGCCGACCCTCCGCCCGACAGTTAACGTGTCTGTCTCGTGTTTCCCCCAGTTATTGCAGCTGAATTTATTCAGCCCGCGTCGTGATCGTATACTATAGCAACAATCAACGGTGTATTATCTAGCACATTCATGTAGAGATATCACCGGAAGTGTACATGCCAATAATAAAGAACATAATACAGTCATGACTGTCAATGGTGTAAATATATATATATTAAGAAGCGTAGGTATAATATGTTTATTATTCTCGCATGCACATGCAATACTTCAATGTGAATACTATAGTTTTAAAGCTAAATATCAACACTGGGAAAGTTACCAACATCTACATTTATATTGGCCAAACTAATCAATCAATAGGCCTAATGTTGAAATTGTATACAAAAGGGAATATGTGGTAAAATCCGAACCTTAGCATATGCATCATTCAATGCAAAAATATCAATTGAAAGTTCCATGCACGCCGCTGAGATCGGGCTGAAATTTCACCGCCTGTTCACCCTTCTCCGCCAGGCTGCGTACCTGTAGCCTAACGCACAAACAGCTCGCATGCCACGTGGCTGCAGCTTTTGCACACAGCGTACATAATTGGTTGAATTGAAGCGTTGGTTCTAGATTTTGTTTAGTTTTACTGCCCAAATAGCCCATTTCAAAGCAGTTTTTGTAAAGTCTTTACATTAACAGATCATACGTTATGATGTATTCTTTCACATGGTAGGGGATACAGGTGCATATTTAAATGTGTTGTGTGTTTCCCAATACTGTTATTTAGCTGTAATATGCATACAACTAATAATCTCGTACAACAAATCGAATGACATGGAAATGTTTTATAACTTTGGTTGCAATGGTTTGAAGCGTCTATATATAAAGTGTGAAATAGCAATATTTGTGAATAAGTCATTGGGCTGTATCTGCCAGGACTATGGTGGCAAAAAACGTAACATGTACAATTATTCTAGCTTATGATTTTTGAAAGCGAAAAACAAAAATTGAAATAAAGTTTACCTGCCAATATAAACGTCAATTATAACGATGACGAGCCTATCGATACCGTTCAATACATTTCTTTACTCGATTCAGGAGACATCATTCTGAGCCAAGTTAACCAGGCAACAATCATGAAAATAACATGTTTATTTTCGGAGAGTATTCTTTCACTTTCCTTCGGCAAACATTTTCTTAAAGGGGTAGTTTAGTTTTGGTAGAGAGGGCGCTGCACATCACAATTTTTTGTGAGGTAATGAAGAACTGAGTGTCGAATTTGAGAGAACATGTAATTTTAATGGCAGAATAAACTTTATTTGGTCAAAATCGGTCCAGAAACGGCTGAAATATCAATAGATATATCTGATCTCATAATTATTTGGGGCCCAAATAATTAGATGATTTTTTCAAAAAATTCAAAAAATGCTTACACTTTTTCAAAAATTTTCAAAAGCGTTTTTTAAATAGTTGTTGATGATCTATCTACCTAATCATTATTTCAATAAAAGATCACATGCATAATTTTGTATGAAAAATGGTTTAAACCAATGCCTTTTTAGAGAGCGCCCTCTTGTGTTTTAATGGCTCTTTTTGAATGATATCGGGCGTTTTACATAGTCGTTTGTAATTTTGTATACCTTTCGAGCATGGTGGAGTAATAACTATTAGTTTATAATGTTACTGTTCCGGTTTGGGGTACTAAAGTTCAGCTTTACCGAAACTAAACTACCCCTTTAAGATATTCAAATATAGTATACTTGGAAAACCTTTTTTTTATGCGAAGGTGTTTATACATTTATATTACTTTTCATCCAAACGTCAAAATCGCAGACATTTTACGACGGACAGATCCTGACGCACGACGGGGTCGGAAACAAGAATGTTTAGTTCTCCAATATCACATGTCCAGAACAAACAAAGAATTGTTGGAGTCGCATCCTCCAAGGTCACTTCGTAGCCATAGGCGCATGGGCATCGTCTTGGGGGTCGGGTGGGTATAGGTCCTTTGCCTGAATAGCATCATGCCCGTTTTCTTCCTAACAGGGTAAAACAAATAAACCCACAAAAAACAAAAAACAACAACAAACAACCAACCAACATAACGAACAAACAAACAAACGAAAAAACAAACAAAAACAAACCTAAAAACGCACACTCACACACACACACACACACACACACACACAAAGACTAAAGAAAGCTTCTTTACCACCTAGCTGCCCGAAAATGATAACAACCTTATTACATGGTTCTGTTGGAAAGCAGTTTTTACTGGAGACAACCCTGTATTTAAAGAAAAGACATGAACAAAATTAATAAATAATAAGTATTTATTCTTGTCATATTCTTTATACAGAGTTGTCTCTTCATAAAATAAATAAAGCCGTTGTAGTCTCCCACTTAAGATGTACATTATAATCACCGATATTCGTGTCAAGTATTTCTCATAATAATAGTTATTGGCCTAATTTTCAGCCAAAATCAGCCAAAATTTAGACAAAATGGGCCCAAATGATCCTCTTTTCAGGAAAAAAAAAAAAAATTTGTGGACCAAAAAAAAAAAAAAAGGTCAACACAAATCGCCTCTTGGACAAACAAAATGTAATACCCCTGATACTCCCAATGCATGGATAAACAAAATAACAGCAACATAATCATTAAAAGATGAAAGGGATATACGGTAGAAGTGTGTTTGTATATGTGAAATTCCATGCAGCTTTACTAAGCAAGTTGTCAAACGCTCTGACACCTCTATACTCCTCAATATATGAAGAGCTTAGTTCCGAAATGGCGCTCAATCCACTTTCCATAAAATTAATATTGATTCAACAAGGTAGCTATCTAAAAATCCAAATCTTAGGACTGATTACACAATCAAAATCAAAATATGAAAACGTTCCATTTTTATATTCTCATAGGCGGCATGTGTACAACAAAGTTGGACAAAGAAATGTCTATTTCTCCAAAGTGGGAAAAGTAGATTTAGCGCTTTTTGGAATTAAGCTCTTCATATGTGGATTTCCATGCAGCTTCTTACTAAGCAAGTTGTCAAAACGCTCTGACACCTTTTTACTCCTCAATATATTTCTTGTCGACTTCAGTTTTTTTGTTCTTTCTCCGCGCGTCCATGTCCAAACAAATCACGCCGTCTTTGGTTTCATTTTCCTCGCATATCGAGCCCGGTTGGAGGACCTAAAGTGGCCTGTAGGAGCTACTCCGATTACATACGGATCTTTCCTATTTAACCTTGTAGTCTATACATGCGTGACTGAAAAAGGCGGGAATCGAATAATACTTGCCTATATAATTCTCTACCCATCTTTCCTTGTACATGTTTCATCCATCATGTTTTTATCTTGACCCATTGCCTACGGGAACTTGGTGAGCTTTGTACAAAGTCTTTGAGGATTTTAGAACTATGAAGGAATGGGTTATATGTGTTGACTTCCAGACATGGAATTACATTACACATTTAAAAACTTGTTACTGGATTTTTTTGTTTGTTATACATGTATGATTATAATTTGTATTTTTGTGATGCATACAATGATGGTGGTACACTTTCTTTGTCGGATGCATTGTATTGACACGCATTATTTTGTATACAGGAATCATTTCGCAGAAATAATTAAATCTCGTTCTTGAAGCGAGACGTCGAGGATTCACATAATACTACGAAACTAATACACATTCTCACAAACACACACACACACACGCGCACACACAATCATGCAGCACACACACAATCAAACACACGCGAACAATATACATGTAATGAATAACAGGAAATGACCAAACACAGACAAACAACAAACAAACAAACAAACAAACAAACAAACAAACAAACTAACAAACGAACAAACAAACAAACACACACAAAAAAAGAAAAACAACAAACAAACAACACGCACAAAACCACACACACACACAAGCAACATGCTTAGTATGAATTCACATTTGCTATAACTTAAAGTGGACTTCCACTCGAGTTCAAGCTTCTAATGATTGAAAGACAGATATTCTAGGTCAATAAACACAATTTTGTATGAAAAAAGTATGATTGTGGGTTCTTATAATTGGCTTTGAAATTCTAATGACACAAATTCGCGAGCGAGCTTGTTCTATCCCACAATGCACCAATTTATGACGTGCGACCCTCACTATGCGCCTATCTATGTTTTTACACTGCAGCGAATGTGTTCTTTTGATCGGACCATACAATGCTCGATCATGAATAGTTTAGGCCACGATGCGCCATTCAACCGTGCCTTTGAGCATTACTACATTGTTGAACCGTTTGAAAATACTTGCCTGCCCGAAATTGTAAAACGTTTGGCTTTCATTGGAATTTGAATAGACACAAAGTCCTGTAAACGTGGTTATTGAATTTGCTGGCTCTGCATTACCGGCTATTATGAATGACACATGCAGTGATCACAATGCAGTGGCACCGGATTCAAGCCTACTCAAGAAATTGAGCAAAGTGAGGGTGCTACATAATGGTCTCATGATTGTGTGCAATAAATTTAATTATTTCCTCAGAGTTAATAACATTAGAAAAATCTCTTAGAAATCATCCAAAGAGAGTCAAATCCTGAAAATATTCAAGCACATCCCTAGATTTATTTCCAATATACTGTATTTTGTTTAAACTCGTCCGGAATTCTCCTTTAACAACATTTAACATATAAGATTCTAAATTAATAAGATATGAAAGAAATATACATGTACATACATATTTCGTGTAAATATAATCCAATAAACATGATGCAACATTTTAAAGTAAGATTTCGTTATATATTTTCTAAGAAAAGAGACATGTTTAGAATGCAGTCGGACATCATAGCTTATCATTTTTATAATTCGATATCTCCGCGCGCATTCTTACATGCTGTGGTATAGCTTCGAGGCATGTATGATTTCGCTGTAACCAGAATGACACTCTACTCGTGTTACAATTAATGCCACGGGGAGCAGTATTATTTAAGAGAGACACGGTTCTGTCATGCGATATCATGATACATAAACATCAACAATCATGCAGTGATGTCACACTGACAGCCATGGAAGTCAACAGGGGGCTTAGTGATAAAACTCGTTGATTTTGACCGATCAATTCGAAGAAAATCCCCCAGAAATGTACATCAGATTTACACACACACGGATTCACGCGCGCACACACATACTAGTTGGTTAATAACTTGAAGGAACTAAAGAATACAACGAAATTTGGCACTTATTCCATAGTTGATGACTTGTAAACTAGGTCTGCCGAAAAAAAACTCCATGAAAATAAACACAGTAGTGATTTTAGGCTAATTTTCTGATGCCAAATCTCACTTAGCAGCCAGTTTACGCCCCGCCCACATTTAGGGTCCAAAATCAGCAGCGTGATTGACATGTGTTTGACAATTCATCGGCTTACCTCATCTAGAGAATTTAGAGAGGCGTCGTGTACAGAGACTATGGGGCGAAGTTCTTTAGATGACGTCACATTTTGGCGATTTAAAAGGGGCGTTCCCAGGACAATTAGATATTTATTAATTACCCCAAAATTGATTGATTTCATGGGAAATGACTGCCAAATTCCTTTTCTTGAGGAAAAATTACTTATACCGGGCGTATAAAAAAAAGCGTTACACTTTTGAAAAAATTGTCAACATTACATTTTGATATATTTATAAGATTTTTTTATGTTGATGGATGCCCAATGGTCTCATCTATCAAGTGCCACTAACAAAACAAATGTTCGTTCAGGCTCGGGCGAACACTGACAGTTTTTGTACAGAGTGTGAAAAATGGCTTGCGCCAAATTGAAAGAAGAGGGACAATTAAACCAACAGACCGAATAAGTACTCCAATTCAAACAAATTGCTCTTTGTCATAAATTTAAGAATGTTTTATGATTGTGTAATATTTTTGTGGCAATTTTCTATCATAATTTAACTGATTTCATTGTTTTATGCATGGGTGAGAATCAATAATGGGTAATTACTTCAAGATCTGTTTTAAAGCACAGACACATCAAAACCACACCCATGCATAAAGCAATGAAATCATTTAAATTATGATAGAAAATTGTCACAAAAGTATTACACTATCATAAAATAATCTTAAATTCATGGCAAAGAGCAATTTGTTTGAATGGGATTACTTATTCGGTCTGCTGGTTTAATTGTCCCTCTTTTTTCAAATTGGCGCAAGCCATTTTTCACACTCTGTACAAAAACAGTCAGTGTTCGCCCAAGCGTGAACGAAAATTTGTTTTGTTAGTGGCACTTGATATACTATGAGACAATTGGGCATCCATGGACATGAACAAATCTTCTAAATATATAAAATTGTAATTTTGAAAAAATGTTCAAAAGTGTAACGCTTTTTTTGATACGCTCTGTAGAGAGCCTAATTGTAAAAATTAGGCCATCTAGACGCTGTGATTCCTTTAATATACATGATCAATTCGAAGAAAAATCACAAGAAATGTATATCCGACACACAGACGCACACACACATACATACGTACACATACATACACGTGCAAACACTTTCGATATATTCCATTTGCGACACCGAACAGAACTTTTACATACTACATACACCAACGCACACACACGCATACACGGACGAACACAGTATTTTGTAAAAACATGATAAACAAAAATGCATTAGCGTCTTTTATGTTCAATTAATATTCTATCATTTTATTTTCCCCACAAAAATATAACACGCATACTCAACGTGCTCAAAGAGAAAAGGTAGCAGAAAATGTCCTTATAAGCTAGGATTTAACATTATTTTTCTCTGACCTTCGAACTAAACTTTGTTTCTGCCTACCAATTATGTTGACTGTTGTTTACTTATGAATACATACTTTGGAAACACACATTGTCTTTGGTTGCTGTTGGAACGATCAGAGTAAATCATACTCATAACTTTAAGTTGTTAGAAATTAACGGGGATGTTGATTCCCTTTAATAATTAAACCATTCCATATCCATGTTATCATAACATTCAATATTGTAACCTGGCGCTAAACTCTAAATTTGTACACGTACACGTTTTCTGGCTACGAACTGATCCCACATGCATCATTTGTGTGGGAATGTGACCTATAGTGTAATGCAAGCACCACCGATGTAGAAAACTAGATAGCATTTTCATCATCTCTCTCTCTCTATATCCAATGTCTGTGGCGTCTAAATCCATATCTTGCGCTCTAAATCCCGATCACGGGAAAAGCTGTTCGATAAGTCAATCACGCATATGTGTGTACGTACTATGAGCGACGTTTATTTATGCGATAATACACTCATCAAAAAGACTCAGAGCGCAAGCGATTACTATTTACAGGATCCAATGCGCGCACGCAAGGCGTCAAGGAGTGGCGCTTGGCCACATGTATTTAAATATCTTTTTAACAAGTAGCCACTGTGCCATAGTGCACTGGTTGTTGGGTACCTATTATTTGTCATTATAACCGTGATAACACAGGAGTCTGTTCCACAGGTATATAGGCAATCACAATTATGTTACTATTGGATGAGTTGATTACGTTTAGATTACGCGAAGTACGATGAAGTTCTGGAATTCAAGACAATTTTTAAGCGTCTCACAGACCGAATAAAACAAAAAATTATTGTCAGTGCAATTCTCACAAAAGAGGTATTCTATTTCTAATCTTTTCAGTTGAGCTAAACAAAAATTGCGTTTTGTTAGAAATTGTATTATGCTATCCTTAAAAATGTCCTTCAAAAAGTCATACCACCTTTAAACGGAACACGAAATGGCGTAAGCATATCCAGTGATGTAATTTGGTGGCAGAGAGCCGCGGTATCGTCACGGCGCGGCGTTCACCCAGTGACCACTCCATGCTAATTGTTTTAATGCGTGACCAGCATTGTGCGTGGCGTACATGGCAAAGCTGATGAATGATGGCCTGTTAGATACAGGTGGTTGGTACTTGGTATGAACAGAATCAGAGTCTTTCCTGAATTTTTTCCAGGAGGATTGGAAAGATGAGAGATGGTAAAATATTATGCAGCAGTTTGAAAAACCGTAAAGAGAGAAAGAAAGTGGGAAAGCGACGATGAGAAAAATACACATGTTTTTTGTATGTCAATGATTAATATTGTGAGACAGGACCTGATTAGATAAACAAAAGCAATGGTCGGTTATCATTTGATAAAGTGTGAACGGTGCAAACCACATTGACTATTCATAGCAGCACATCTCAAGCTCGGCTGAAAATAGCAGGTTTAAAATCGGCTACCAAATATAGAATCAGGCGCATCACTCTATTCTATCTCACGATGAGCACAAAGCATA
>JBAMJV010008376.1:62500-135171 GCA_037951105.1 Echinarachnius parma
AACAATATACATTTTGTCAACCATTCACCACTTTGTGCACATGTCAACACAATTACTATATCCCTTTACTATGGGGAGGGGCACGAACCCCGAAACCCCAGGCCTTGTATATACGCCACTGCTCACATCTATAATTTGATTATGACAATTATCGTATCATTATTATGATGGACACCTATTTTGATAAACATTTATTTAATTTAGTACGTATAACATGCTATGACACCTGGACAGATGAGTGAATGCATTCCCGTCAGTGAAATAATACAATGCATGCATGCAAGTCTCTTGATCAGCAAACAAAAATGACATTGGACCATTTATTTATATCCCCTGTTTTGGGGGGATATTGTAGTTGGGCAGCTAAAATTATTGATACCTATATACACGGACTTCCATAATCTCTAATTAAAGTGTGATATATTATGCATGCTGGATCTGCACATCATACGTTATTTAACCTTTTTTATCACATTTGTTTTCTTCTCAAATGCAATCCATTTGAATTTGTCGGCTGCGATCAATAAATTGTAAACGGATTTGACAGAATACATAGATACTTTGTAGTATTACATTATGGCTAACGTTTCTATGTAGATACGGTGGCACGTGCCTCGTCAATAATTTGACAGAAACAATACAATAAATAGGGTACACAATCAAACAGAAGATAGATCTTTTACATAGAATGTGCCATTCATTAATCATGTTCCCCCAATCAATATATATTGACACATCGTTATAAACAAAGAGTGTGATATATCACGTATGTTCTATCAAGAATTCGCTACATCATGCATGCTCCTATAAGCTCAAACAGTAGCTCCGTTCGATTATTATAATTTGGTACCTAACATTGTACAAATTGTGATCCGAAAGAGAGATACGTGTAATATAATTGTGAATAATGTTGCAAACAATTAAATGGGAAAAGGGAGGTTACTATTTCCTCCTATTTCTCTGTTCATAATGACTCCATACCACATCATCATGTGTGATGTTCCACTTGGCGTTCGCAAATAGCATTTTACATGAAAAGTCATGATCAATTCTCTAGTACTGTTCGTAAATGCCATGTGAATGATACAGTATACATGTATATGGTTTTAATAAAACAAATATATTCGATTTATATAGCGCCGACTCTAAGTGCTTTACAATGATATCATTACCTTAGTTATAGGTTACAATGCAAACCAGCACACATCTTGTCCACCATCTCCACTCCCTGGGGAGCATTCCTTCCAAGCGGCACATGGGCATTGAGAAGATCCTTCACATAAAGGCTTTCACTTCCTATCGGGTCCCCATTTATACACCTGGGTATTTTTTTTTTGCAAACGTGATGGGCAAACGTGATGGGCATACTACGGGTTCGAACTCGGGATCTCCCGATTGGAAAGCGACCGTTCAATACCAATCTTGCCACACCACATCCACGTTTTAATATTGCATTCGACTGATACCATCATCAGCAAACGGAAGGTCCCATTCCAGGCAAAGTTCCATTTTGGAGTCCGCAATGTGACACTTGACATTTATGACCAGTTCTCTAGTTTGAAGAAGAAACTAAATAAATGGTATATGAGTGCTTAAATTTGCATTCGACTGATCTCACCATCGGTAAACGAACAGATGGATTGGAATTATGTAACTCTCCACTCTCCATATATTATCTAACCGTACAGAAGTATGTTTACTTTTATTCGTCTGTTTGCGAAAGAAAGTCGAATGAACTTTCGAAACATCAAATAAATCGAGATGTCAACTAGATTTAAATTCCATGCTTTTATGTTTGTGTTTGAATACATTTTGTCTAGCCAATGATCGCGTTGCGAAGCATATTTCAAGCTAACATTTTCTCGCGATAAAGATTCGCCCGAAACACCAGTCTTTGAAAACGTTGATTCTTGTCGTATCAAGTTCATTTAAGCTCAACCCAAAGTGGCTGATATAATCAAGTCAGTTTCGTTATTCACGTTATTATATAACCATACGCATTTTGTTTAATAATAATAATAATAATAGGTTCGATTTATATGGCACGTAATTTAATACAATATCATATCTAAGCGCTTTACATTAGTATTAACCCGATCATACAATACCATCCAGCACACATTGTGTGCACCATCTCCACTCCCTGGGAAGCACTCCTTCCAAGCGGCTCATGGGCATTACCAACTAACATTTTGTGAACTAGTTTTTAGTGGTAGATTTGAAGTTATTTAATTGTGTAAATCATCATTTAATTCAAATTAGTTATGCTTCTAGGATGTTTAGCTTAGATAGAAATTAGGATTTGTTAAAGGTTAGATAATAACAAGTATCAATGTAACATGTAGAAAACAAAACACATCATGGTATAGCGCTGTGCATTATGAAGGGGTATAGGAGAAAGACATAATGGTAAAATAGAAGTTGAAAACGCGTTTGAAAGCGAGATCGCTTTATCAAATACATTATTATTTGTCAGATAATGTGAAACGAAAACCACGTTCTTTTGAAAGTAATGTGAGCATATCGGAAAACATGCTAAACAGCACGGTATATTCTCATAATAACATGTTACAATAACCCTTTAAGCGACCAGAAAGGCTAAACGTACTGCATATATACAATATTATGTAAAATGTTCAATTTGTATGTTACTTTCATTCACCTGGTGAGAATTTAGGTCTACACGAATTGCGTTCCTTATTTCACAATTTGATTATCAAATATACATATGTTTATCCGAATCCCCTCGTGTATATTTAGCTCGGCAGACAATATCATTATCATGTGCAATGTCTGTCCGGTGCAGGCATGACAGGCGAATCAATTTTGGCTCCCTATTTACCATAAAAACCTAACGAAGGGTAAAGAAAGAGAGCATGTATGCTAATTCGCGAGTCTGGTGACGATCAATGCGCTACTGCGGCTTCTGACCAATCACAGGGCGAGAAGAGTATAACTGCTGCTGCTTTTTGGTAGTCGCCAGCGCGCATGCTCAAAACGCACGACTCCGTTTGGCGTTTTATCTTTATTGATACGAGAAGGGAATGCCGGAGCAGGTTTCCGCTAACAGCATCATCACCAACCATCAAAATCATCATCATCATCATCAGCCTCCTCCTGCCCGCCCGGTGGATGTTGTATTATCGCTGGCTACTTTCACTCTCTCCCGAATTCGGAGCTTCACTCACCGATCAGACTCGGCTCCATCGTTGATATTTCAACTGTTGTTTTTTATTCATTCGTCTCCCAAATTCTACTCGGACTCTCGTGTGTAGCATACTTTTTAGGGTTGTTGCTATTATCCACAATATATATATATATACCTGGTTGTTTGGAGTTGCTCGTTATAGATTTAGTATACTGTGAACTGCTGCAGCTGACTCCTTGGGTCTCCTGGCAACGATATTGAAGGGAAGACAAATTAAAACTGGTACTTTATTTTTGGCGGAATAGCCTCTCCTCTCTTCGCTGCAAGCCTTCTTTGACGCCACCGTTTCGCGAGGCGTCGAGCCGATAGTTACGCGCACCTGCGAGGTAAGTTTCGCACCCTTTCTTGCCTAGCTGTCAAAAATCGAACCCACTATTAAACTGTTAACAAGAAAAAAAAGGAGAGGAACATTGTTTCACATTGCACATTTATATCACATTGCTTACATTGTTGTCGTATGATTTGTTATAAAGTAGTTGTGAGATTTTAGTAGTAATAACTATTTGTTACTTATTGTAAAGAAACAACAACAAGAAGATCAATTGACGGTTTTTTTGTTACATTAAAATGCGAATTTAGGTCACATTTTCTGACATGTTTTCATAATTTTTTTACTGATGAAAAACTATTCATTATTGATGTAAATCTAGATACTTAAAAAAAAAAAGGAATTGTATTTTTACGTTGCGCTTTACATCATTTTACTAAATATGTTTCCGTACTTCAGAAGAAGTGGCAATTGTATGAAATATCAATAATTCCGAATAACTCTTTAACTTAAAGTTCCAGTAGTCTTAACTTAATTTGTTTTCCATTTTACGCAACAATTTGCTGGAACGTGTTAAATTGTTCGCTGCGACTTCCCTTTTTTGTGACAAACGTTATATGAAACTAACGAATACATGTGCATCGTGCAAAGACCTTTCACTTCACCGTAAATGCACAATTTTGGACCAAATGAACCAGGTATTTAATACCTTAAAGGACTTCTAAATTAGAGGATTTAGAACGCTGTTCCTATGTATTATTACCTGTAAATCACGAATCCAGCATTTAATTTTAATAATTTTATCTCACTATGGTCAAAAAATGAAAAATAAAGACATTTTGAGACCTCTTCTTGAAACGTGCGAGCTGATTGGCTGATTGAGCTGTGACGTGTGAGAAGTAAGTTGCACCGACGTTTGTACACAGAATGACTGGTTTGACTCCTCATTTCAACAGCCAATTTCATAAAGGAAGACAATGTATAGATACCTTATTCGGAATAAGTATTCTTATCAATACATTTTCTACATACTCAATGAAATGATTTGACACAAAATGTCCAGATTTCGTGAGTTTGGTAACTTTTTCAGAACGAAGTTCTGATCTTATCTGGGATTGCATTGCGTGCTTTGTCAATGCAAACGACGCGTCTGATACATAGCTACCAGCACGTAGCATATCCGTGCATTGTGCATGACTGCGGCATTGTATGACTTATCGCACGCATTTCCTAGAATAACGCGCCCTCGCGGTTTCCTTGTGTGGAGAGAGGAGTAGAGAGAGGGAGAGGAGGTAAAAGAAACGTGATTCGATCGTGGGAATAACAATCTACCCATTATAATTGTAATTCTTATTTGATATAGCGTGTATAATTATATTTTAAATCAAGGAGGTATAAGAAGCCTCCTTGGTATAATCATGGACCCTATCCTAGATAGTAGGGTCCATGGTATAATCGATGTCTAATACTTTGCACAGTATAACCACATCAAACTCGCTAAAGACGCTAAACTCAATGATAATAAGTATGTAAACCAACTGGGAACGATCGTCAACTTACTTTTCACATGTCACAGGTCACATGACTACGAGGTCGTTGCAGCGTACTTTTTTGAGAGGCGGGGCTTGGGACTGTGTAAACCAGTGAAATTACATTTTTCAAATAAGGATAAAATGTTACAGAAACCATTTAAAAATGTTTGATGCATATCAATTTGATACTAATGATCCATTTCTTCGAAATACGGCCTGAAATTGTCTAATTTAGTCAACCTTTAATCCGTTTTAATAGTTGGAGTATGTTTCATTTTTGTATCCAGTAATATTTCATCAGTCCATCATCTATCTACGCGAGTGCGTTTAACATTGCGTGAAAAGGAGTGGCGGAATGGAATTATTACCCCTGCGGGATTCGTTTAGTATTTGTTTTTCCCATGAAGTACAAAGTTTGCTCCATCCATTTCCAGCCTACAAAACATGCTCATGCTCATCAAAAGCAAATACATCAAAAAGTCAAACGTTGTTTTCATAGTAATTCAAAAACAACTAAAAATACACCAGGCGCCGTTTCAAGTTGTTTGCGATATTTTTGACGTCATGTAATCGTAATAATATTACGTCTTGTTCAAATAAGAGCTGTTTTATTAAACGTTTGACAATGTTTTCGGAAACGTTTGCTGGTAATTTGATCATTATCTGGAAAGGTAAATGTACGTAGGCTCTGTCAGTTTGCAGTGATAATATTGTTGCAAATACCGAGACTCGCAAAATTACAACCATTTATTTGAAATAACCCTTTTTTTTCTTCCTTCAGTTGACCTTTCTCAGATTCAGATTTCCGTATCTTTATTATTTTGCCGACGAGTTACGAATCCAACGGATTGAAAGAGATTCATCTCTCGGGCAAATAATGAATTCTTTTCAGCGCACATACGTATATATGGAGACATATCTAATATAATTGTCAGTTTTCATGATCTTCAAATGCATTTTTATTACTAGAAACACAATAAGCGGACATAAAATGCATGATACGTAACATATTTGATAATATTTCTTGCGTACATGACTGTATAGATATGTTCACTTGACTTCGTTCAAAAAAGAAAAGAATAACACATGGTCGAAATTTTGCTTAACAGTCTTACATACATCTGACTGATAGTATTTGATGTTACTGCATCTTCATGTGGTTCTTGGAATTAAATTAAAGTGAGCATTAATAACTTAAGTGGTAATTATGAAGGACTAAAAGGTTACTACACCACGGAAATAGCAGAGCGTATGCAAGACATGCACGCAGCTTATGATAATAAATGCGGCAGTAAATCAATCCCATTAAGGGACCTTTATTGCGGTATTCATGAGCCCCCATTATTATGCTAAGGGCTCTTAAAATGAAACCGGTAGTTCTTGCATATATTATATCCAGTGTATCGATTTGCATAACTAGTTACATCGCAGCTGTCTGATTTAGATACATGCATGGTAAACAATGTAATACTTTATTTACCACTTCACGAATTCAGAAAAGATTATACCACTGAACATGCTGAACGCGTTTAATACATCGCGTGCGAATCTTAAAAGCGTTCAACGACTCAGATTGAATCTATAATGTAATAATAAGACATGATAAAGAGTCTATTTTTAATAAAAAACTGTCCTCCTTCAACTATTGATCAGTTTCGCTGTACAATAGAAGACGGAGAAAGGATGATTCCATTATGTGATTCAAGGCATACGTCATCTAAAATGGTTGACTTTTGACTTTTGGGTCTTTGATATCAAACGTAAACTCAAACATCTTTCGAGTGGCTAGAAATCATGGGGATCTTGAAAAAGAAAGCATTCTCACTCTTAAATATACATGATAAAGGGTGTAATGTAATAAAGCACTTATCAAGCCATTTTCTATATCTATAATCAATTATCATAAAACGATTCATCTCTTCACTCCAGTCGATCCCTTGCACACTCTCTTTTATAGTTGGTATGAACGGGTATGTGCCAAGTTGTATAATATAACTTCTGTCTATATAGCCAAGTCTATATAATAGCCTATGTTGCTTAATTGGTTCGATTAGCAGCCTATATCAATCCGGGGTTCTCGGGTTCGAGTCTCACATCATATAGCACAATTCTTTGTTCTTTACTATTTGTATCAAGTTTATCTAACCAACTTTACTTGAATGTTAATAATCCGCAATACATTATTACAACAAAATGTTGTTGGTAATGCGAGCTATTGTCACAAAAAAATGAGACAATGTCAGTAGATTAGCCCTATAAATAGATGAAACAAATGAGCGGCGAAACATTATAACATTTTTTTGTAAAATTATCCATACACTTTTACACGGATGGCGCCATTTGTGTTTAAATCTAGACACTATACATGCATACTGTATGAATGTGCTTGAAAGGTGTGCTTGGATATACATTATCTAATAATAAATTGCATTAATTATATATATACACCTTTCACATATGCTGTGGGGATGAGCTAAAGTCATTATTGCTTGGAGTAATTATGTGCGTATGCCGTATCTCTGTTAAACTGATCACACCATGCGGAAGGAGCCACAAACTTTAATATCGAAAAGAGAGAACTTATCACTATAGACGTGACCAAGACCGTCAAGATTGATTAAGGCTGTCATGCACATTCGTGTTGATTCGACCATGTTCGTTGGAGCAAGGTAATTGTATAAAGCCCACCGCACGCTACCCTATCCGAATCCGATTTCGATCAGAAAAACAACTGCGCATCCGAACTAAAGCAAGACGTGCGTATTTAAAAGCATGTAGTATAGATCAGATCCTTAATTGTTCGTCAGGTCGGATCGGATCGGCTTTTGTCGTGTGTGCGGTGGGCTTTAGGTGATGTGTATAATGAACAGGTGTGTAGAATATATGATTAAACGAATGAGTTGGAGAAAACAACATCACAACAAGGGACATAGCATATTACGCTTTGATATCATGGATGTGTATGTGTGTGTATGTGTGTGTGCGTGCGTGTGTGTGTATGTGCGGATATGGTATATATGTGCGCGCGAGTGTTCGTGTGTTCATGCACGTATGATTTAGTGTATGTCAGTCTGTGTGTGTGTGTTTGTGCGTATGTATGTATATGTATGCGTATGAGTGTGTATGTGTGTGTGTGTGTGTGTGTGTGTGTGTGTGTGTGTGTGTGTGTGTGTGCGCACTCGTGTGTTATTGAGTGGTAATTGTGAATGTGAGCTATAGACCTTGCCGTACAGCGATAACTTCACCACGCATACTTGTATTGCCACTCTCCATTCATCGTTGACTTTGATAGATTTGCTACGCGTTCACGAAACCGGAATAACAACAAAGTGTTTAATAATAAAAACAAATACGATGATACAATGTAGTTATTATAGAACCACCGCACACTAGACCTTTAATAATCGGAAACCCGAAAAGTATCTAAGTGAATAATTATGACCATGTTGTAATTTGTTTAATGGGCAGAACCTTTCGCGCGTAACACGACTGTTGTGACCAGGTTTACGATGCGTATACGTGCCCAATTTATCACATCATTTGAACGTCCTAATGAGATGGGAGACGAGGAATGAAATATTCATGTTTCAATTAGCGATTGCTTTCCGCACGACTGATTTCATGAGACTTTAGGTACTAGGTTCTACCTAGGTTATTTCATGAAATACCGACAGACTTTAGGTACTAGGTTCTTTCATGAAATACCGACAGACTTTAGGTACTAGGTTCTTTCATGAGACTTTAGGTACTAGGTTCTTTCATGAGACTTTAGGTACTAGGTTCTTTCATGAAATACCGACATAGTTTAGGTTCTAGGTTCTTTCATGAGACTTTAGGTACTAGGTTCTTTCATGAAATACCGACAGACCTTAGGTTCTAGGTTTTTTCATGAGACTTTAGGTACTAGGTTCTTTCATGAAATACCCACAGACTTTAGGTACTAGGTTCTTTCATGAAATACCGACAGACTTTAGGTACTTGGTTCTTTCATGAAATACCGACAGACTTTAGGTACTTGGTTCTTTCATGAAATACCGACAGACTTTAGGTACTAGGTTCTTTCATGAAATACCGACAGACTTTAGGTACTTGGTTCTTTCATGAAATACCGACAGACTTTAGGTACTTGGTTCTTTCATGAAATACCGACAGACTTTAGGTACTAGGTTCTTTCATGAAATACCGACAGAAAATCGCCATTCAACTGTTTCCAGTCTTCTCTATACCATACATCATGACTGTACATGTCGCTATTTGTTTTAAAGGCTTCATGATTTATGACAATATAAACATTATTATTTTAATGTGTGTGTGAATAATCACAAATTAATTTGCATACCAAGGAAGACGCCGGTATTGCAATTGTTGTTCTTTCACCATTATTTGCTTTAACTGTTTTATTTCTGCATTCTTCAAAACAATACATGATCATAATTGTACATAACATATTCAGGTATTTAAAATAAATGGACGAGTTTTAAGTATATGAAATATAGTAAAAACAGTAATCAGGTAATACGTTTCAATTAAAAGTAACAGAGAAAGCACGTAAACGCAGGAGCCCGCCATCATGACTCTGTAAGCTAGCTTGAGATCGATGGCGGCCTCGACATAGCAATTAAGCAAAGACAATTAATAAACGAGACTACAAACACAAATATAACACGAATAATTAAGTATGTCGTTTGTATGATCCTCACCATGCCGTATGTGTGTAGTGTTTATGATATGGTATACCTAAATGTGTAAACTTGTGTATCATTTTGTGTGTGTGAATATCCAATAAAAATACATCAAGATAATTATAAATAAACATATTACAATATGATTATACAAATTTCCCAATAATTTAACAAAGTTAGCAACGGTGTAAGCCAATGCCGATAGCCTATAATGATAGGCTTTATGACCCACTCGCATTAAAGGGCCATTTGTGCATAATGCGTATTAAATAAAGTCTTGTCATTTGGTAACTTATGTAGAATATTAAATAATGGGTCATTTTGAATAATGCAAATAAAATAAAAGTCTTGTAGTTTTGGTAGCTTTATGTAGAATGTTCAATTTAAAGAGTAATACAACGGAACGTAGTGGCTTAGCTTCCTGTATCAATTAACGCGTTACAATGAAATGCGTGCCGAAGGGTCTAGAAAGAGAACAACGTAATTTCCACCCAGGCTATAATCATGTCAATTAGGCTGTTGGCAACTTCGTGTTCATCATAACGCAAACACACCAAACGGGTCGATCAATCTTGTGTCACCAATTTGTCATTAAGAGCCTGCTTCATAGTTACGCGTTATCTCTTTTTTATTTTGCTATAAAAGGGACCGTGTTTGAGAAGGCTTATAGACTGACACGTATGTGAGTCAAATTTAATTAACGTCTTGTCCTCAACAATGTATCGATCAGCTTGTGATGACGATGACGCTGCAACTTATACACTGCATTTGGCAATTAAGCGTGGCCAGTGTTTAATTACAGGATCTGAACGCTTCCACAGAGTCCCTGATGAGGGCGGGAATATACTTCAGCTCCCTAAGGGCCGAGGTGGGTAACGTACCCTTTCGACCCCTGAGGTTACAATGCTCTCTCAAAATCCCGTCACCGTGTTCACTTGGCTGCATATGTGTTAACGATTTCAGTATTCACTTTCCCAGATTTCTTCGATTCTCTCTGAAATGCAATTCTCTCTCTAAGCAGGCTCCCTTTTAAAGATTGATAGTGGTTGTGTCAATTAATTCACTCTGTCTGCTGTCCACAATCTAATTGATGCATGTTATCGTGTTCTTCTCCTTAAATGTGAGGATAGTGCAGACTGAATGTGATACCGCATGCCACAATGATACTTGGATTCAAGATGCCCCTTGACCAAGGAGGAACTATAGCCTTTTGTCAAGGCATTCGAGTCTGGATGTCTGAAACAACGACTGATAAAAGAACGGTCGATTTTACAGTTCTGGAGCTGCGGTCGTTAGACAAGGCGTAACGTCCGTCTGTCTTAATCCGTAAACGACTGGTGAAAGAATAATCGATCGAGAGAAGGAGGTACAGCATGTTGAGGAAAAGCCTTACTTTCGAATATCAGAAACGAGCTGCATCCGTTATTGCAGCTGCGCGTGTGATACGAGTCATTTCCAAAAGGCTAAAGAGGAAAGTACAACTCCAATATATAGTGGCGTATACTATGTAGATACTGGCATGATCGAACCGACTCACGAGAGATCTAAATTGATATACCGTCTGTAACGATACTGCTAGTGATCACATTACGTGCTGCTCGTGTGATACTCGCGTTCTCCCGTTGTTGTACCTGATGTACTGAGCTCAGGCGCGAGGTTTTCTTCAGAAGGCTAACGTACTGTATAGAAGGGAGATACAACCAGGGGAATGAGACTCCCTTTCCCTTATACAACTCAAGTAGTGGCATACAGGCTGGCATGATGGAACCGATTCACGAGTGATCGGATATGATATCATCCGTCACGACTCACGAGACTGATAGTGACTGACCACATCAAGTACCAGTTGACAGCCTTTGCCGGATACCTGTGACCTATCTACCCTAAAAGGGGTCACGTCCTTCTGCAGCTCTATAGTCATGATATAGTCTTCGGTGGTTTCAAGTACTAGTATAGTAGTACGATGGCGTAGCTGGGGTAGATGCCGGTCGTTACTGTGTTCCGCCCTGCTCGTATCTTCGGCCAGCCCGACTCAACAAG
Organism: Echinarachnius parma; assembly: GCA_037951105.1. Taxonomy (NCBI): domain Eukaryota; kingdom Metazoa; phylum Echinodermata; class Echinoidea; order Clypeasteroida; family Echinarachniidae; genus Echinarachnius; species Echinarachnius parma. The sequence goes on from JBAMJV010008376.1 coordinate 74,231, forward strand.
CCTCACGCCCTGTCAGTGTCTGTACATCTCCTCCCCACTCTCCACCACCATATCTATCTATCTGATTTTCTCTCGCCTTTTTCCTCCTGCAAATGAGACGGTCTAGATTCCACCGGCTCGATTTCTCGCCCGAGAACCAAACAAACTGATAAATATGCAACGCGCCTCTCGAGTGCATATCCAAGGGCTAGGGTGCTTCGTATGTGAGGCGAGTCCCACAGGTGTATACGGTGAACGTTCAAGTGCGTTGTGTCTTTCAATGAAGACGCTTGTAATGATCCTTCTCGCTCGCTCCTCCGATTGTAAGCGACTTGTAAAAAGAGATTCACCGCGGCAGACGCGACCCTGCTTGGTATATTTGTTTTCGCGCGGATTTCAGGCAGCTGCTGGATATACGGTGAGCCCTCGACAAGCCCTTAACCCTTTTACTCTGATGTTGTTTCTTGTCTTTTATAATCTACTACTTGTTTGGGTTGCTTACAAAGCATCAATTACTACTAGTACCTCAGAGTAATATTGACAATTCGTATTGGAATTCATCCTTCCCGCGAGACAGAGTATACAAAGTATATTTAACCGACCTTACTAGGCAATTTGGTGTTTACGTCAACCCAAATGTTCGTACAAGAAGAGCTGAAGAGTAAACTAACTTGTAAAAGCCACCGACGCTCTCCTCCCCTAGGAACAGGAACTGAAATGATATTGTATCACTTACTCTTTCGACGTTCACTTCTGACGTGGTCATTATCAGCATGATTAATACACGACACTCTATCATGTTCATAAAACGCAACTTTAGCTTAATAATGGAAGTATGATTTTTTCAAGGATTTCGCAAAGCCCTCATACAATTTTATGTCAATGTTTTAGGACATTTGTAGCATTCGTAACCTGCTCACGGTCGATCCGCCACATTATTGTATTTGTGTTCTAAATGAACAACCCAATTCCGTCAAAGGCCCTCTTGTACAACTATACATCATTTTGAAAGTCTACTATTAAACTATTTGTGACATGTGAGAAAGATGTACATTCAGCCTGGCTGAACATTTTAAACCAACTTGATCATGGCAAAAATGTATCATACATCATATTTTTATAACTTGTATATAATGGAGATTTAGCATGGAATACATACTCCGGAATGATAGAGCCATACATACGGGAGAGAGAACGATGTTTTACACGGAAAACAAATCCTGATTGAGTGGATGTGTCAAAATGTTTTTCGTTTGTAAATAAGGGGGGGCTTTATACATATCCCCCCTCATATCACATAACAATGACTCCCGCCTATATACATTCACCCACCTGCCATCACTTTGCCTGATCCTACCAAATCTAGCCCCCAGGCGCGTATGGCGAGCGGTTAGTATAATAAAACATCGATCTTAGAAAGATTGGAGTTAACAACAACCAACCATCTTATTATTGAAGGGACCACCCGGGTAAAATATAATGAAATAAATGAAATTAAAACAAAAGAAAGATTGAAGGATATTTTGCCACACATCGGTAAAGTTGTGTGTTCTTTCGAGGTCTGATATTACTCATCGGACCGTATCCAATGCGAGATTAAGGCCTCTGATTGGTCAACAATATATTCATGTATCCTTTCTCACATGATCGACATCTATACTCACAATGATAGACATCTACACTCACCTCAATGTGAATTCATTTCATGCAACTTTCGTTTTACTGACTTCTCTATAAGATCGATGTTTAGAAGGACCACAACCACACGTCATAGTCTGGTTACCCCCACTCATCCGCGATGGATGAGCGTCAATAACTACAGTCGATCAGCGGAGGACCCTCCTCTCCCATCAACAGCCACTGATGAGACCACTCTCACTCCCTATACGTTGCCATGCCAACTAACTACTTCTGTCTAATAGTGGAACAGAACCTCAATATGCCGAGAAGATTGCTCTTCTTCTTGTTTTTCTCTCTCTGTCGTTATTATATAAAGTGGACTCTCTTGTCGTGAGAGGAAACGAATAATGATGACTTCTTTCCTGTGAATCGTTTTCGGCGCTGGCCCCCACAAAAGACCGCGGACTCGATTGATTCAATTTGTTTATTGCAGGATCCTCGACAACTTGAGAGATTTCTCCACATTAACGCGTAGAACGCCACGGTCGACACATTCAATCCACAAGACTCATATAATCAGATGTGTTGATTTGTTCTCTAACATGTTAAATGCACGACTGAATTCGCAAATACCAATATTTTCAGATGTTTGTATTTGTTCTTAAATGACACAATATACGTGTTGAATGTCGTGTATGCTGAACTTCCTTGCTTAAAAAAACAAGAATGATGGAATTTTAAAGGTTTTCACATAACCCTTTCTAGAGGGACTTGGTCAAGTGCATTTGTTCTTGAAATTTAACTTGGCACTCGTAGGCTTAAGTGAGAGATTTTTTTCTCTCAGAAATATAGTGTGTATCAGTCATGTCAGTATGCTTGTACATGTACTATAGATTTATTCCGTGCACCGATGACCCTCCCACCAATGCCACGTAGAATGTGTGATTCCTATAATATCCATATCAAAATAGAATGTACTGTACATGCACCTATACACCACCATAGAGACTCTTTGTTAGCTTTCTTAAAACTGGCGTTTACCAAGGTTAATCCGTAATGTAATATATGTAATTGATGTAGTATGAAATTGGAATTTTTTATAAAAAGAATGTTCTGTTGTTCGCATCAACACTATCGTCAACATCTGTGTATGATTAAGTATTCTTCTACAATACCCCCTGCATTAGCTTTAAGATGGCAAGTATTAAGGTCTTTTAAATAGTTACAATATTATCATATTTAAACCATTTATCCAAGGGTACTGTACTAGTTTAAAGGGGCATTTTGAAATCCAATACACATATAATAACCCTCAATTGAAGAGAAATTGCCATTGCTGTGTCATTATATTAGATTGTTATTATTATTTGAATCATTATTAATTTATTGACCTATTTGACTTCAAGTAAACCGTCTACACAAACGCAGGGATATGCATGTATGCGATGGCATCTGCTTCGTGTCCCCCATACCCTTTTGTATTAAAACATCGTTGCTTAGTGATCATGGTGATAAATGAATCAAGACAAGTCATTTGAATACAAAAAAACAAATTATTTTATTCAATCACATTTAATTGATTTTGTTTTTTATATCCAACCCGCGACCTATTTCACGTTTAAAAATAATTGTGTGTGATTACATCCTTCTCAGAACGCCAGATGGAGGTCATTTTGAATATGATTGGATATCGTGTATTATACAACGGGGACGTTTCATCTCTCGTTAAAGGGATCTAGTAGCTTTGTTACAAAAAATATGCAAACAACTGACCAATGATTGATACAAAATGTGTACATTTGTGATCTGATTATGTCCCCTTATAGTGAGTGATATGTACAAAGTCCATCGGTTAAATGAATGTCATATGGCCGAGTAAAGAGCTAACATACTAAGTTATATTTGCTAGCAACTCATTACTATAAGATTGTACACGTACAGCTAAAATCAAATCATGAATATCTCAATAATAAATAATACAAAAAACAATTAACAACCGAAGCTGGTTACATATTTCTATTGGTAAGAGGAAAACAACCTGGGGTGTTTCACAAAGATCCTAAGTTGAACTTAACTCTAAGTTGGACTTAAAATGTATGGAAAGCCATTTGTAGCCTTGGAATAAAAATATATTCATAATCAAACATGCAAGTATTTTAGACTTTTCATAAATGTTACATGAAGAACATGAAATCTCCTTGATAATAAACAAATATTAATGATTTGAAACATTGTATGCCTTTTTAAAAGACTTGTACCCCCAAAATAAATGAAACTAACGGCTTTCTATACTTGTGAAACACTGTGAAAATACTTTGTGAAACACCCCCCTGGTACGTATGAAAGAAAAGAACCACTAGATATGCATGTGACGTTGGTAAATGCAGACACAATTATTACATGATTGTAGATCCCTTTAAACAGTCCCTGTCATGGAACATGTAGAAGATGGTAGCTCATCATTTCTCATCAGTGTTTATGGGATAGAACCTTGCTCCCGATACATGTATAATTAATTGGTTCGTCACACTCGAGTGAGCCGCTATTGGCGCGCGTTTAAAGGGATGTAGTAACTTTGTGTCCGAATCTACCAAACTCTCTTGCATTCTCCAGTAAGTGGTCCTTTCATACCTGGTTGTTTTCCCCTTACTAATACAAGTATGAAACCATCCTCTTGTAAAATTTTCTCTCCGTTATTGAAATATTTATGATTTAGGTAAAACAAAAATACTCGGTCATTATTTCAACTGTGTACGAACATAATGGCGATAAAATAATAAGCACTTACCGTTTTCGCTAATTGGCCGGCCATAAGTTAATTAAACATTGCATTTTCACAGTCATATCACTCAGTGGACATATCATATCAGAGAAAATACACATGGTATACAACTCCCTTTCCAGCTATATTGCATACTTATGTGACTAAGTTACAAGCATCCTTTAACGTGGAATACGAGGTCTTCGTTTGGAGTGGTGGGGGGGGGGGGGGGGGGGGGGGAGCAAATTGTTATTGCATTGATATACCGGGGTTAATTATGACACTGCATGTCACTGCACGCACATGGTAGTCATCACGATAATTTATCAAATGGCTAAACAATATAAAGAAATTGAATTATAAGTGACTCATATACTAACTTTTGCAGATGAACATGATGAATATGTACTGTTTTTTGAATCATTATAACTACGTGCCATTTTTTAAAGCACATAATATGGAACGTTATGAATTGTGCAATATGCCTTATATCTCAAGTGTATACAAAATATTGTTATAACGTTGTCATGTTTAAAATGATAGGCGTACAATCCCGTGTATAGTCATACACAAACATCGAGTCGATAATCATTATAAACTAGAAATTGTTTCAACTAATTCGTGTGTCTATAGTATAAGGACAACCTGGCTATAAAAGACACGTTTTTTTAAATGAACATTTTCTAAACGGTCACCTGCACACAATTTGTTTCTTCTTCATGGATCACAAATAATCCGTTGTGTTAATAGACTTCCCAGCTAGCCACCTGACGTCGGGCCGATGTCGGAATTTGGTTGCCGGATGTCGGCATATCGCCGTTGGCTCGAGGTTAAAATGTCCGCAAGCCCAACATCGTCACGACGTCATTTTTGTGATATATTGGCATAAGATCATGACATGATGTTGGGCCATTGTCGGAAAATGACCTTATGCCAATATATCACAAAAATGACGTCGTGACGATGTTGGGCTGGCGGACATTTTAACCTCGAGCCAACGGCGATATGCCGACATCCGGCAACCAAATTCCGACATCGGCCCAACGTCAGGTGGCTAGCTGGGTAGTTTGGTTTTAAATTATGCGTATACTGTCATGACTGTAGCCTGTATAATAGAACAGCAAGGAATGACAAGCGATGGGCAATGCATACAAATGATGACGATCATGATCGAGATGAGAATAATGATTCTCAATCTTGAGTAGATAGCTCCACTATACAGATGTTAAAGGGATCTAGTAACTTTGTTGAAATGTGCAAAAAGTGATCAATATGGTTGATACAATTTGTTCGGATTTGGACAATGTTACTTGACCCCTTTAATACAATACTCGCGCAATGACTATCAGCGTTCGGTGTCCATCGCGCCTGATTAATATTTCATCTCTCAAAATGAAGGAAACATTGCAGACCTTTTGTCATCTGTAAATTGAATTTGCAAAGCGTGATGATTTCCCCATTTCCCGCTTTAGAAACGAAAACGAGAGAGGAAAAAAAAAAACTGGTGAACGATCAAAATCATGTCATTTTGGTGAATTGAAGTGTCGTACACATTCAATGTAAATAGGGCTTTTGCATTATGCCTGATGTTATGACGTGAATGTATTAACCCCTTATTGGTGGGAACATAGTGTACAATGTATTAACTATGCTTAATACGGGAATTGCAACATTTGGGAAGATATAGCTTAACCTGTTCAAAACTGTATGATTTGGTATAACATGCATTCTCCAGAGACCATGTACAACCCGAGTATGATAATATTTGGACAAGTCATAATTATTAATTTAACATAACTTTTGTTATGTTGCATACAGATTTGTTGAAACATACATTATTTTATAGAAATGATTTACCCTTGCTAGCTATTTTCTATAATTGATTGATTTTAAATTATGTAAAGTCATTGAGTAAGTTGAAGAACAATCCATCTCCCTTTTAAAATCGTTTAGACGTTGTTTTCAGACTAGGCCTGCATGATTCATATGTGTATTTCATTAAAAAAAAATCTATATATATACTCCGCACAAAAAGAAACAGGACACTTATTTAAGACAACATATCTCATATTTTTTAACGATAACATATATGTTATTGTATCAAATTAAAGATAACATTGCCCTATTCGATATTAGCATAGAATCAAGGAGAAATCATCCATGCATGACTTGTCACGGTCAATTAACCACCGCAAGGTCTGTTTTCAAAAATAGCAAAAATGGAACATCAATTCAATCATTTAAATGTTGACAAGCATGATATAAACGCTATATTCATGACATGGCATAATTATTTCAGTACAAATATTTCATCCAAATGTAACAAAATGGGGAATTCCATGGCTAAGGTGTATTCGTCGAAACTACAGTTTGTGCCCTTATTTCAGCATGAAACTTGGTATAAATTCTTCTCAAGAATTCTACCGTAGTCCAAAGATCTTCAAAATCTGATGTCTTCCTTGGTCAACCATTTGGGCAGTCTCTAACACGTCACTTCTCTAGGTAACTATGGTTGAAATTGCAAGGGACACATGAAACAGACAAGCTTTATGCCTCAAAAACAGGCCAATATGTTGAAATTCTCATAACCTGGCCCTGTTTTTATTGGAAAATGTGTATTTTGGGAGTTTGTTCATGACAATAAGGTTGAATGGTGTCATAAAAGACTTGCCCCGCACATCTTGTTTCAAGCAAGACGCTTACTCATTGCAGTCGAATGGTGCGGTCATCCATTGTTTTTGCTATTTTTTGAAAACAGACCTTGCTATTATTAATTGATCATGAAAGTTCATGCATGAACGATTACACCTTTAATTTATATTCTGCCTGTAGAGGACTAAATTTCCTTGAATTTGATATATGATAATGTACACTCTGTCGTACATAAATATTAAATATTTCAACTTAAACAAGTGTCCTGTTTCTTTTAGTGCGGAGTATATATATGTGTTTAAATATAATGTTTTGATACCAACTATTTCTGTGGTTGCCTATAATTTTGCCTCAATGTAAAACAAGAATGAATAATGCATTATAGTTAGCTTATGATATTGGTATAAGGTAGAGCAAATATTTCATTGTATGACTGAAGCAACATGTTCCATGGGTATCTTGTTTTAAAACGATATGTTTGTGCTAAAATATGAAATATTGTTAACTGTGATTTAAAGTTCACACCCAACCACCTGTTGAAGATGATTCATTTCTGACGAATACATTACAGGAAAGGGATTATACATTCGATCATGATTCTATTCACGGAGAATAATCCCCCGTCTACGCAACATATAATTTGCATTTGTGGGGCGATATTTTACGGAGTATTGACACGATGAGAGAGAAACCTAACCCCCATCAGGACTTGCGGCCATCCGCGACCCGGGTCAGGGTGACTATCAAATTACCAGCAACAACTGAAAACCAGCGTCCCCAAAAAGGTCACATGACGTCATTGGAATGCCAGAAAAGCCCCCTCTCAAAAACAATGAGATGCACGACTCAAAAATCATAAAGATTTGATTATGAGAAGGGATTATTTCCCGTATTGGGTATTGCGTTCCTCTCGCAGAATGCGTAATACATACTTCTCAACTCTAGTTGAAAAAGATGAGGAAACTTGAAGATGCAATAAAGTGCAACGCGACAATAAATCAAGCTGATACAAACTCGACAACCTGTGAAACATGCGTGCGCGCGCGGGCCTGGGGGATGGAATAGAAAGGCGACTTATAAACCCGCAAGACATTTTCTGTCCGGCCTACCTACGGTTCCCTCAAATAATTAACGTGATTAAAATAACAAACTCTAATGTATACGCTCAGAGGCGGCAGTATTAATTTCAGCATGGATGTGCATTAAAGAATTGATCGCTTGATGTAAGTTGGCCTGCATGGAAGCTGCGCAAAATAACGAACGGGCAAATAAGGCAAGAACCATAGCCTATATATAAACCACACTGGTTGGTAACAAGCGAATCAATATGTACATTATTATATATTTACTTCCGCGAGGAGCGGGTTGTACAATGCAGATATCAATACACAAACTAAATTATTCATTCAAATATCAATTTGTGATAAACATGCTGCAGAAAGTGATGTAAGAGTCAGTATAATAAAGGGGCATACACTTTCCATCCCGGTATAGAAACCTTAGAAGCTAAGTGACCAACATTATGTAGATATGTTGACATTATACATTATTATTATTATTTCATAATGTATATTGTGTATTATTGTGTGTATGTGTGTGTTTCTTGTTGCGTGTGTGTACGTTTGTTCATGTACGTCTGGAAGATACTTGCAAATGGTTTATTATATATTATACTTTCATTGTTTGCATCTATACTCATTTGAGAGTTTGGGAATCATTTCGTATACCTAGACTGCTTTTATTGGTTGTAATTGCCGAATTTGTTGTCTTTATTGATATAAATCAGACGTATTGCGAACGGTGCGAAATCCATCATTATTCAGTTTCATGAAGCGCGCGTAACTGAGCCTAGCTTAAAATTGTGAACCTAGGTGTAGCATTTCGATCAGCGTCCTCTACATCCCTACGCACGACATCCTTTAATATAAAAGCACTGTTCTTTTTCCGATATATAAGGATTGAGCCGCAGGCATTATTTGTGATATTGTATACTTGACGTATTTAGAGACCACAGTTTGACAGCGGCCTGTCATGTCTATCCCTTTTGGGTAAATCAAAATATCACATTCTTCGATTTTGTGGGTGTATAATCGTTTAAAAATACACCACATGCGAAGTCTAAGTTGACTTTAAAGGGATATAGTAACATTGTCAAACTCGACAAAACTTACTTATAACTCTAACAGTGGTTAAATTACATTCGTTCTCGATCATTTCAACCAACCAATGTAAGAACATTCAATCCGCTTCACTTTTTATGTAAACTTATAAAATGAACAGGAGTTCCCCTCCAGCCTTTTAAACAAAATGAGTTTCATTGCTCACTGATACTATAATAAGACAATGTAAATCTAAAGAGAGGCATTCTGCGGAATAAAACAGCGTCATTTATACACAATGGTGGAAACGTTAAAACACATTTAAACTTTGTAAATTCATCCGACTTAAACAGTATATATAACGATATAATGTCTCCCCATAGCAGAGTCTCATGCAGACAGAGAGATAGATAATCAATAGACTGTGTAACCGATCGGAACTAGGATGACAATTTGGTTTATTAACTCGTTTTTAATTGTCTATCACCGGAAAGGGAAAGTGACACCGTCCCCGACCGACCCGTAATCGTTTCCCTTTTCATGCCATGGATAGAGTAGATAGAAGGGAGAAGTTAGCACCCCAACGATGCCCCGAGCATCGCCGACTCAGAAGGGTTAGGAACGCGTGGGGAGCTAGTGATCATGATCATTTAGACAGAGTGCCACGTCAGTTAGAGTCGCACTTATTAAAGATAGTTTAACTTCATTGCCTTGCGCAAAAATGTTAGTTAGATGGTCGAGTCATGTATCAGTCTATTTGTCTCTGCTTGCAAGAAAGGGTAATAGTCTGTGACATTTTATGACCAACGGACTAGTTTGGGCTAAGATACGAGCGGGAAAAAAATAATAAAGACATTAAAGACACAATACGTGGTTGGGAGGAGCGTAACAGGTAACAATTTCATACAAAACCATCGTTAAGGTTATCTTGATAATTTAAACAAAGCGTTCGTATTACAATTCTAACATTAACAATTATACGTACGTGCACAAAATGACTACTGATGTTTCATCTCCGAAGTTAACAGTTTTGCAATTTGATTCCTCCGATAATGTTATCAAGTGCCTTTAAAGATGGTTTGGACTCGAAAATCAGACGCGCCATCATGCGAACGCCTTGCGCAAGGTGTGGAATGTGCACTCTGACTCAGTGTTACTCAGTGCGCACAACTTCGGAAACGTTAATAAGGGTTCGGACATGGTCGGATAGATTCGGGTGCCCCCTGCATGCACACGTACGCATGATCAGAAGGGTTCGGACATGTTCGGACAACTGATTCGGACGCCCTCTACATGCACACGCACGATCAACTCTAACCCGTGAGTGTCAACCGGAGAAGTCTGTTAGTATAATGAACGTTGATCATTTCCAGCGCAGCCCGGGAGTCATGCTTATGTGATATGGATAATCTAATAATGACAGATATTCGAGAAATAGTTAGAGGTGGAATTTATAATGGTTTTGGAAGCCAGAAAATAGTAAGAGGTGTTTCTAGAGGCAGCTTTTAGGGGTATCGACATATGAAGAGCTAAATGTCCAAAGGCGCTAAATCACTTTGGAGAAAAGCAAGTTTCTTTGTCCTTCTTTGTACACATCATTACGGGAATATAACAATGGAAAGTTCCATATGTTGATTGTGATCGTGTAATTTGTCCTAAAATTTGTATTTCTAGATGGCTACGTAGTTTATTAATGTAATGATATCGTTAACTCAATTTATATAGAAAGTGGAGTTAGCGTCTTTATGAACTAAGCTCTTCATATAGTATACCTGCTATCACACATATTTTTTAGATCGGAGTACCATTAAGATGATTATTTTAATAGCCGCTGGTGAGTAATTTTAACTTGACCCCAATAACAATTTAGCAGTCCCTATATATACAAAATAAGGGGATGACGTTTACAAAATTGTCACTACAACTTATTGCTGAGTACATCAAACATAGTGAGGATTTTCACCCCATTGCTATACGCAGTGGTTCGCCATTATCAAATAGGCTATCAGTGTATGTGTGTGTGTACTACATTATCACTGAGCCAGTGAGTATTTCGCACCGTGTAAAATATGAACAGGAATGATAGCGAATTGTTTTCTTTTAGGGCTAAGATGTGTTATATGTATAATTCATTAAGACAAGTTGAAAATTGTATTTTAACATTATTACAATTTCAATACATATTAATTTTGCATTGCTGTTGTTACCTTATGAAAATAATGTTACATTATTATGGAATTATGAAAGTCATGGCACATAATATCTGCAAATATAAAGTAACGTACACATCAATAATGTCTGTATTACAATAAGTGGAATCATGGAATCATCCGATTTGTACAGTGTACACCACAGGCGTCGATCTGTCATTGATACCCATTGATCAGGGGGGGATGATCCATTCATCCATCCCCCCCTGATGAATGAGTATTACGTAAGTATCGACGCCCATGGTGTACACTGAGAAGTTCGTCTAAGAATATCATCTACTAGAAATATTATTTTCCCATTTTACATCTTCTACTTTCGACCAGTAGGCCTACTCCCTTTTTTGTTAACTGCTCAGTTAAAGGTGCACCTGTAAAGTGTCAGATATCGCCCAAAATGACATTTGAGACTTCAATCCTGTACCAAAATCATTGTAAGATATGTCCGAATGATGTGTGAAAGTTTCATTGAAAAAGAACACTGCTTTCCTGGTTAAAAAAGCGAAAATATGCGTCAGCTTTTACAACGGACGTTTATGAGGTTTATGACCGTTAATTAACGCTTTTGAGCTGAATGACAGATATCGTCATACTAAAGGGGCATTTCAAAAAATCTAACACTATCTTATTCTTCTCTTACCATAAGTTAAACAACACGGTAGAAGAGAAACGAGGAAGCTCCAAGTAATTTTCGTGGAGTTAGACACTTTACAGGCATCATTTTAATGAATTATTTCAATTACACTTACTTTTACTGAGAAAGATATCTTCTATAGTTCCCTATTCTATAATAATGCATATATACTGATATAAGTGTTCTTGCATGCTGTAACTCAATACAAATCCATTCTAACAAAGATCAAAATTGTCTAGTTTTAAATCATGTTTATATACAAAATATAATTGTACGATGTCCAAACTATTACAGATCACGTGACCCCCAATGTCTCAATTGATATGATTGCTGGCGGGGAAAAAACGAAATTGCTATTGCGTTGAGTACCCAATAATGATAATGGACCTATATAACGCATAACCGCTCCAATTCTTCGGTGACAACTCGAGTGAATATAATTAATTACACCACCATACGAATGGGAGGTGATAGAGTGCACCCCTTTTTTTCAAATTGAATGTGGTTGATATGGTCTGCCGTATACGATTGTACTTTTTATTTGGAGTGCAATATGAATGTTCAGTTTATAATGAATTCTTCTCATCGATATTTGGTTGAAATTAACACAAATTAACTTAACATGTTCCCTACTAATATGCCATTCCATGCAATAGAGAGCTAATAGTAATACATGGACCACCAGGATCCCATAACCAATGGGTTAATTGTATGTAGTTGGTATAGGCTGCCATACGATTGTACCTTTTATTTGGAGTGAAATCAATTTGCAGTTTATACAAACAACTGTTATATTATATTTTTTTATAGCACTTCATATCAATATGAAATCATCTCCAAGCGCTTTCCAAAATACAAATACCAATTTAAGTATATACGACAAACGTTTCTTTTAAACTCTTTTCATCATTAACAATTACTATATAACCAAACAGTGCTAAAACAGATAAACAACATGCAAACAAACTTAAAACTTACAAAAACAAATAAACAAACGAACAAACACACAACACAAAATATACACACAACAAACAAACAAGCGCACCAAAAAATACAAGCAAAAAAACACAAACACACAACGTTGAATAGACACCACAAGGTTGCAACTGGTTGACATGGTATGTAATAGTCCTTTTTTCAGATACGTTGGATTTTACTCAAATTCCTAATGTGTTTAAATTTCAATTAATACTTATTACAAATCTCATAAATGTCTCTTGAAATTATTTTTATGCCAGGACTGAAATCTACCGTTAATGTTTCATGCCGCAGTGCTTACAAATATAGTAACCTACACCATCAGTATGTCATGTGACTACAATATCGCCGTGAACTATAATATGCACACGGCAAATAAGAAAGTTTATCACCTGACTTAGTAAATACAGTACATGAGCTGCCATGTAATATTTGTGGATATTACATGGCACTGTTACATGGCAATCAGATGATAAAACAGTTGTTAACTTAACTTTGCTGTCGGGAAAATCATGGAATGTTCCCCTCGGGAATTTAAAATGCTATTTCGTGAAGAAAATAAGTCCCTCGACTACGTCTCGGGACTAATTTACTCTTCCCTCAATATAGCATTTAAAATCCCTCGGGAGTGGAACATTCCGTGCTTTTCCCTCCACTTCCAGTTAACAACTGTATAATATAGCTCTATAAAGAAGCTCTCGTATTACGATCCTAGTTGATCACATGCCATAACTAAAGCTAAATAGCCCCATTATCATTTCAATGGGGTAACAACAGCCGAGAATAGCAAGGTTTATTAATTATGCAGACATATTAAATTCAGTTAAAGGGCTTCGAGGGTCCGTCTGCGGTGTCCAGTCAATATTCATATGCCTAATTGGCTTTTCTTAGATTATTATTATGCAATTTTTCGATTAAAGGGATCTAGTAACTTTGCTGACATGTGCAAGAAGTGATGAGTGGTTGATACAATGTATATTGTTGTTATCTGATATGTCCACTGGGAGTTGTGTGAAAATGTCAAGTTAAATGGACGTTATATGGCAGAGTAATGAGCCAAAATGCAAAGTGATATATACTAACTCATTGCACTCATTTTGTACACAGTTTTAACGGTCCAGTGGATAAGTTAACATCTGAACACTTCAATCGTAAATAACTTTTTATCGAAAGCTAAATATGAAAAACCGAAACCTGTCCCATGCTTTTATTGTTATAATACGAATACAACAAGGTATGAAGGAACCGCTAGAATTCCAATTAGATTTTGAAGATTTGGACAATGTTACTAAGTCCCTTTAAGCTTTATGTTATTAACCCCTTCTGAGTGTTCACGACAGTAAAATAAAATCTAAATATTATATTTGAAGACATCATTAAGGCAAATACTAAGTATACTGCTTAAATATTGAATTAAGTATGTAATTGAATACCGACTCTGGAGTCTTTACAGTTAATACAAAACTTATCTTATGTGTGCATTTAGGAACACATTTAATATATCAGATTATATTATGACTTGAGTGGACAGTGGCATTCAGAGTGCTAAATCGACTTAGTAACACTGTCCAAATCCTCAAAATTAAATTGAGATTCTAGTGGTTCCCTCATACCTTGTTGTATTCTTTAAAAAAAAAGCATGGGACAGGTTTCGGTTTTTCAAATTTCCCTTTCGTTAAAAAGATATTTACGATTGAAGTGTTCAGATGTCAAATTATCCAACGGATCGTCAGAACCGTGTACAAAGTGAGTGCAATGAGTTAGTGAATGTCACTTTGCATTTTTGCTCATTACTCGGCCATATAAAGTCCATTTAACTTGAAATTTTCACACAAAACCCAGTGGATATAGATCCCTTTAAGCGAAGCCTGGTTCACTCCAGACCACTCCTATATAAAAGTCCCACCGACTTGGATGTATCGTTATGTTGCTAAAGCTGTAATGTTTATAAAAAAGAATGTATACTAACCATAGCACCATGTCTAAGTTACTAACTTACTTGTCATGCGCAAAAACTCCACAATATAATGTTGTAAACTTCAAATTATGTTGTAAACGTAAAACATATCAACTGTTTAAATGTCTGGCGCTATGAAAATGGCACGCGCATGCAACAAAGTGTACAGGGCACTGAATTCTAATGTTAGCTCATTATGATGTGGTGTTTTGTATGATCAAGTGTTAATAATAAATGTTAACGTTGACACAGGATACCCACATGCTCTATCACTGTCCGATCAATGCACCTGCCACGCCATGTTCCTAGGCGGCGGTTATAAAAAGATTACCCTTCTCGTGCTTCTAGTCTTTATATTTTATGATGATTAACGCATAATCCACAACTTAAGGTACACAATAAGCGATCGAATCAATGTGGAAACTGATGCAGAGTTGTACAGTTATATGCATTTAGTTTAGCCATCATGATCATCTCATCATGATCATAGTGATGATCATGATTATCACCATCATCGATCATCATCATCATCCTCATCATCATCCTCATCATCATCCTCATCTTCATCACTTTTAAAGTGAAATTAAACATTTGGTTGGCGTCATGATTATACGTGTACAGTAGTTAACTTGTTTGTATAATCATGTAATAATATGTTCGGTATACTAACCTGTAAATGTATGTATATAATTATTATTCTTTGTTTCAAAATGGGTGTGAATGGATAAGGGGGAGACGTAGCCAATCAATGTTATTACATTTCTGTCAAGCCTGTTGACATGCTTTCGGCCTGTGAGCTTATCATCCGGTGGTTATCATAGGGAATTTATCTGTGGGTGTGTGTGTGTAGGTTTATGCGTGTGTGTGTTTGCGTGTTTGTGAGTATTACTTTATTAGTGCGTGATATTGTGGGGATTAGTGTGTTAGTATAATGTGTGTGCATATTTGTGTGTATGTGTGTGAGTGTCAGCATGTTAATTGATTTGTGTGCGTGTCTTAGTATGTGTACATGTACGTGTGTGTACGTGTGTGTGTGTTTGTGGATATATATGTATCGTTTCATAAATCTCTGGACGTGACAATGCACAGATAACAAATATATTCCAATTTGTTTCACTGACCCTATAGTTCAGTTATTAGTACAAAAGGGCAATCTGACCATTAAAGATTGTATTAAAGGGGCATTCGACCTAACAAGAATATACAGTAACTAGTGTATGTTTCTGACCACTATGCCTTTCGATGTATATGAAAATCAGGAGAGCTTCGAGCACATTTCCCCAATAAACGAAGATGATGTTTTCATATTTGTAGAACTTCCTCCACAACGCGGAAGGCACTTCGCTGTAATGTACATTTTCAATTAATTCCGAAAATTCCAAAGTGAGTTTACGGCCTTGCAAATTGACGAAGTTAACTGGCACTTTATTCAATTAGGAACGACGGGAGTGCGCTCTTTGTACACGCGCGACTCATCATTAGCCCCAACCAAATATGATGGTAGCCTACGCTAAAACATATATATACTCATTATTCAGAATATACTGCGACTTGCCATGAATATTGTGTCCGTATTTGACTAACACGATAATGCTTTTGATGTTAGAATCTTTAACTACTAAAACTACCACTTTTACTTTCACTGTTATCTGTCCTCCTCCCCCTCCCCCTCTCCCTCCTCCTCCTCCTCCTCCTCCTCCTCCTCCCCCTCCTCCTCCTTACTCCTCCTCCACCTCTTCCTCCTCCTTCACCTCTTCCTCCTCCTCACATACCCTCCTACTCTTCTTATTCTTCCTCCTCTTTCCACACCTCTTCCTCCTCCTCCTACCCCATCTCCTCCACACATACCCCCTTACTCTTCTTCTTCCTCCTCCTCCTCTTCCTCTTTCCCTCCACCACCCCTCCTCCTACTTCTACTACTTCTATCAGTACTTTACCTTTTCTTCTACTACTATTACTACTACTACTACTTTTACTACTACGACTATTACTACTACTACTACTACTACTACTACTACTACTACTACTACTACACTACTACTACTACTACTACTACTACTACTACTACTACTACTACTACTACTACTACTACTACTACTACTACTACTACTACTACTACTACTACTACTACTACTACTATTGCTACTACTAATATTGCTACTACTACTACTACTACTACTACTACTACTAATACTACTACTACTACTACTACTCCTACTACTACTCCTACTACTACTACTACTACTATACTACTACTATACTACTACTCCTACTACTACTACTACTACTACTACTACTACTACTACTACTACTACTACTACTACTACGACTACTACTACTACTACTACTACTACTACTACTACTACTACTACTACTACTACTACTACTACTACTACTACTACTACTACTACTACTACTACTACTACTACTACTACTACTACTACTACTACTAGTACTACTGCATCTACTATTACTACTTACTAACAATTATACGAATACGTATTTATCTTATCCCAGTTTATATTGCCTTTATGTTATCCTACTGAATCTACAAGTACCGCTACATAATATTGTAACCTGAAACTTAGAAAGTGCTTCATTGATGTACCACTTGCCATGTCTAGTGATACAGTTTATGTTTGTTTTTTACACTAATTGCATTACTAAACGCCATTAGAGAGATCAACCGTAAAATACATGGCGAAATATTATTGGAATATACCGCCGCGCAAACGGTAAACGAGTTTTAATCAAGTGTTTACTTAATTGCCCCATGACACTCTGGCTGAATGCGTTCTATGGAAAATCATTTTAGGTCTGAAGATCGCCCTGAGTTAATTGATGTTAAGCATTCCCTGCATCCGAACGTAAACTTTACTGTTTGTTTAGGTTACTAGAATTTTGAACATAAAGACATAAGACGTGTTTAGGTTTGTTCAACTTAAAGGGATCCCGTAACATTGTCAAAATCCACAAAACATACTTAGAACTCTACCAGTTTTCACTTACCTCGTTATGTTCGTATTACCACAAAGAAGCATGGAACTGGTTTCGGCTTTCCAAATTTCTCTTTCGTTATAAAACAAATGTATGTGTGAAGTGTATTGATCCGTGGACAAAGTTAGTGCAGTAAGCCTTAGCAAATTATCACTTTGCATTTACTTCTCTCTGAATGTTCACCTATCACCCAGAGGACATATCAAATCACAGAAAGACACATGTTATCCACACTTCGTCAATTTTGGTCATGTCATCAAATTTACTAGATCCCTTTAATGTTAATGGTTACCTTTACGCGATGCCAGGCAATGTCACATTATTGTTATCTTTTCGCTGTAGTCGTGTTGTTTACTCCTTACCCGTAAAATTACCATACATTAAAGGGCATCAAGCGTGGGGATGCTACATAGCGGGTCGCCATTTTGAACTGGGTTAGTTTGCGCACACCGCATGACACTGAGCTAACGTGCATTACGCACCGTGCGCAACGCGTATGCAAGATGGCGCCGCGCATCTCATTTGACGAATCTGAACTACCTTTAATTATTGGTTAGGTCATCGCGATACCACTGTACTGTACCCACGCACAAAATGTACACATGTGTACGTATACACGGTGTGCCATGTGTGTGTGTGTGCGTGTGTGTGTGTGTGTGTGTGTGTGAGTGGCGCCGCGGGTGCAGGCAAGCAAGCGTCTCTATAGCTATATCGCCCGAGGTGGCTTCTCACATACTACACATCGAGTCTTACCCCCCCTCGTACCATCCTCACCCACCTCCTCCCACCTCCTCACACCTCCTCCCATGCATCCCCGCCGCCACCGCCGCCGCGCCTATCCATCGGAATGCTCTCACGCTCAAGTGCGCTGTGCATTGACCGTCAAACAGGCCTGATACAATTTGTCAAGGTAGATTCTCCGGTGCACCCATCAAAATAATGCGCCGGGGCAAGTCAGCTGGAAGTTATTCGGGCCGGGAGCGGGAGATTTTTTTTCTCGCCACCAAGTCCGCCACCACCACCTCTACGGCACAAGGGTAGTATTAAACTCAATACCGTCGCTTGGTCTATACCCATTGCGATCAAATCCCGTTTTGTCTACTAGCAAAATGAGAATTTGGAGGTTTATGATTAGAGTTTGGGATAAGGATTAGGGATATTGATAGGGATTATGGTCGAGGTTAGGTATAAGGTTGTAGGTCATGTTTTGAGCTTGGGTTAATGGGGACCACCGTGCAAAGAACATCACATACTTTATTATAACCGTTATTTGATATCAAATAGATGTCCAGCACCTTGTAAAGGGATGCAGCAATGAATCACCCAAACTTACGGAACTTAACAAGGCCTAGGCTTATGTCATGTATGTTCCGTAAGCGCCAAACGTTTGCTAGCAGACCCTTGAACACCTAATTTAATAGTACTGGTGATGATGGTTCACATTATATAATTTGTCTGGAAACCTATATTTCTGAACTTTTTGGTGGAATTTATGAGAAGATGTTTTGGGGATGTTGGTTCCCTTTGATGGAAGTTCCTTGCATCATGCTGGAGACCATCTGATACGTAGACCAACATGGGTGTAGACCGAGCGAATGTTTACAGACACACGTACTCATATCGTTCCATCATCTCTCACATTCTCAAGAAGTGTCTATAGTCTATACTCCCTAAAAATGATTCGCTCTCCTCTGCCCAGCGAGTATTTTAGGCATCTATTTTTCAAGATGGTGAGGGTGATCTCTTGAGAGTTTGCCGTAGTGTTAGATGTAGAGTAAAGCATTCCCCTGCTGATCCGTTTCAGTCTTGGTATTAATATTGCTGGCGCAGTTTAAGGGGATAATTATTATCAGCGTGAACGAGACATCGAGAGAGAGAAAGACAACAAAATAATAGATAATTGAACGCACCAATCGTCTGCCTGTCAAAGATTATTAGGGCGAACCTCCCTCCGTATGAGAGTATGAATTCAACCGAATACAACATATATATTTAAAATCGCATGGTTTCCAAATCTAGATAATGATATTACGAACAACATGATTTCATCGTTAGAACATTTTTGTATGATATCCGTGTCTGTATGATCATGTTTATGCATGCGTGTGTGTTGAATGATTAGGGACTTCATGTGCTTGATATTACTATAGGCATTATGTGACATGTGCCTTTTCTCAAAATCCCTTATACAATCACGCCCATTATGGCCATGCTACAACATATTAATCTATGCAATCAGTACTTGGCATTAAACTTAATTTGGGACGTTAACGATGAAATATATTTTGTGACTAACTGACGTCACGAAATTAATAAAGGAACACAAAGCCCGATAGCTGGAGTGCTGGCAATTCAATGACACGTCCTTTGCTAACAACCAACCCAACGTGAAGGTCATGTATATCAACCCATCAAGCGAAAAACGGTAGTTGGAGGACAAATTAACCAGCTTAACAAGCTACCACCAATAAAATATTTTGTCACTGATGTATTTGCTGTTTTTGTGTGTATGATTGTGTTTGAGTTTATGTTGTGTTGCGCTGTTGTATGTGTGTGTATAATTATAACATTCTTTAAAAATTGCATAATTCAAGAGTTACGCAGTATTCAATGCAGAAACAGTACTGATACCAATATTAATACCAATAATATCGATAACATTATCCCATTGCAAAACCAACACCAAAACTAAGGAATACCAATGCACCAATACCAAAACCATATTATCATACCAATACCAATACCAATACCAATACCAATACCAGTACCACTACCACTACCAATACCAATACCAATACTAATATCAATACCAATTCCCAAACCATATTATCATACCAATACCAATACCAATACCAATACCAATACTAATATCAATACCAATACCCAAACCATATTATCATACCAATACCAATACCAATACCAACACCAATACCAATACCAATACCAATACCAATACCAACACCAACACAAATACCAATATCAATACCAACACCAATACCAATACCAATACAAATACCAATACCAATACTAATACCAATGCCAATACCAATACCAATACCAATACCGATATCAATACCAATACCTGCTATATCCATAGACGCTACCCGACTGCAAGTGGTTAGTGAA
Source organism: Echinarachnius parma (assembly GCA_037951105.1). Classification (NCBI taxonomy): domain Eukaryota; kingdom Metazoa; phylum Echinodermata; class Echinoidea; order Clypeasteroida; family Echinarachniidae; genus Echinarachnius; species Echinarachnius parma. The sequence goes on from JBAMJV010008376.1 coordinate 95,241, forward strand.
ATCAAACTCCTCGGAATCTACATTCAGTCAGATTTGAAATGGGACAAACACATGAATGAAGTTGTGAAACGTGCAAACGGAAAGCTCTACATGTTGCGGCTCTTAAAGAGCCATGGTCTACCCAGATGTGACCTCCTTACCATATTCCAGAGCTATGTCCGTCCGGTCCTCGAATACGCTGCTCCTGTCTGGCATGGAGGAATAACCCGTAACCAAAACGATAAACTAGAAAGAATACAAAAACGCGCCTTACGCATTATTTTTGGTGACCAATACACCACTTACGACGAAACACTACAACTAATTTCTCTGTCGACCCTAGAAGAACGCAGGGAAACGCTCTGTACAACATTCATTAAGAAAACCATGGACACTACATCACAATTCGAACAATTCATTCCCGCATGGCCTGCCAACAGACGAACTCTAAGATCAACAACAAAAGTACCAGAATTAAAATACAAAACGAATCGAATGAAAAACAGCCCTTTACCATACCTCATTCGGCTTTTTAACAGTGTGTGATAATTTCCTCTTGTTTTTTATATTGTACATAGGAACAGTTGTGTTATTCGAATAATGAATTGCTTTAATATTCATTGTATTGTCAGCATACGCAAAGCCGTGTATTTATATAATAGTCCTCTTAATCATACTCCTTTAAACAAATTATTCCTGGTAATGATTTGAATGATTGTCTAACTCCGTCTATTGACACTGCATTGCATTTGCTTTATGATATACCCTACTTTTATGATTATATTTATTAATTCATGATAATATGATAATTTATGATAATGTATTATTTATCTAAAAGAATGGCAAACCCACATTTTGTGATTTACTTTTATAGAACCTGCTCACAAAACCCTTTTAGTTAGTTGGATTTATACGCATCCCCTTGAAAGGATCTTATTTATTGAAATGTAATTTAATCACTTTTGTTTGTGTAATTTTCTTTCTAAATACAATGCAAAGCCACAACTGGAGCTTTTATGTTAAAATGCAATTACACACGTGCAATATGTTTTAGCATTTTTATATTTTTAGCGTTATTAGTTGTCCAATTTTAGATGTCTAATTTTGTTCTCCAAATATACACCTATTATTTAAAATGTATTTCGTTATGCATGTTTATCATTTACGTTCTTAATTTTGTTAAACTTTGTATGTAATTTATTTTTGTAAACACATATGCAATTCAGCCCTGTGGCTGCCATATATGTATTTTTAATGAATAAACCATATTTGAATTGAATTGAATTGAATTGAATACCAATACCAATACCAATACCAATACCATTACCAATACCAATACTAATACCAACACCAATGCAATACCAAATTATATCAATAGTCCACTATTTCATATTTATTCAACTCGAGCCTCTATAGTGGGAACTACAATTAACAGCGTTCTCAATATTTCATCAAACACACAAATCTCATATCATGTTCGTTTACTTTTGTTCCATTTTCTATGATTAATTAGTGTGATACTATTATGCCACACGCATCAGCATAACCTAGTACTCAAAAGCATTATAATCTCTTCCATTTCTTCCCTCAATTGAGGTGGCATAATCTATCCAAACAACGGTAGTCTACCCAATACCCGCGCAGATCAGCGCAATTGTCATTGTAATGCCAGTGCTTATAACTTTCAAATTAGATGTAAATTAAATTGAACTTGAATGGCTCATGACAACACGCGGAGATGAATTATCACCCTATTGCAACCATCACGTATATGGGACGGCGAGTGGCTAGATCAAATTTGATTTGTATTTCAATAATCCCTATTGATATATCAATCATTCATTTCTAATAACGCTGTATACACCACGCAGGGGCGGAAGCCCGCCCTGGACAGACGTGTCCGGGAAAATGGTAGAATAATTATTGGATGGGGAGTGATGATTATAACGGTCCAAAATCAAGCACAGCGTATAGTAGGATTTATGTCCACTCTAAATGTCATGCACCCCTCATCATGTCATGTAATGTGGTTTAGTGTTTTATGAAAGGAATATGTCATATATGTATAGAGATACATACCGTAAAAAGGAACAATTATTTTAATTGAAAGTCCCCATTATTAATATAATACTGTGAAAGAAAGGCTATATACTTCATAATCTCTTGTTCTATAATAACATAATTAGGGTCAGAACTTTATAAAAAAAAAAGAAACCTTATGATGTTGCTCGTTTGTAGTCGCGTGGAAGGAACATTACGATTACTTGCAAAACATAATTATAACTTTTTATAACACTTTCTATCTAATGTGTGCACATCTATCCAAAGCTTTACTCTACTATAGGTATGGGGATATTGTTCAGTCCCGATGACGGAACAATATCACCACCCTTTTTGCAAAAAATGTCACTTTCTAAGTGACGTGCCTACACCTATCCACAAACTTTGCTCTCTACTTATTTGTGTTGATTTGGTTGGTATCGCGAGGAAGGAATAATGCTTCAACTTTAAAGTGATCCATTAACTTAATAGTTTTCCCAAAAGTGATATCTGAGACTTCAATCATATACCAATATCACTGTAAGATTCTTGAGAATGATATGTGAGATTTTCATGGAAAATGAATAATTTTACCTATATAATCATGCTAATGAACAAATAGTAAATCCATGTTTGATCGTTCGCGTGAAGTATCCGGATTCGAATACTATAATGTATTATATAGTTCCCCAATTTAGATACTTTTGACTAAGGTCGAAAGCGTGTGCAGAAAATTAAATCTTAAATATCTCCATAATTAGGGTGACATTTGCAAAATCAGGCGCCATTTCATTCTTCTGTTACCATTAGCCAAACAACAAGGTCGGTTGCATCTCAAATGTGTAGTTGCGTCTCAGATGAGACGCGTAAAAACTCCTGGTGATTTTTGTTGAATATTGACAAAGTTAAATGATCACTTTAATTGCAAAGGACACTTCCTATTAATCGGGTGTTTGCACAACATATCCACAGTTCTACACGTATCCATGTTATTCATGTGTTTTTCCCAATGTTCACCGATTCATAAAGTGATTGTTAACAAGCCCGGAGGCACGAGTGTTCCTTTGGCCGGCCTATTATATATAAAGCCCACCGCTGCACACAGCGCGATCCGATCCGATCCGAACCAATCAGATGAACGATACACATGATACATGATCTGAACTATACTACATGCCTTAAATACACACGTCTTGTTTTAGTTCAGATACGCAGTCGTTCGTCGGATCGGATCGGAGTCGGATCGTGTGCGGTGGGCTTTATGTGAACATATAGGAAGTGAACTGCATTCACGTGCAGCTAATGGCACACGAACAGACAAACGAACAGATTAAATGCCAGCCTTTTGTTTAACCAATCATGTGAAATGGCCTAAAACAACACCATCAGAATAAAGCACCGATGTACTCCTTTGTTCCAGACTGTATACAAAACAGGATACATAACATTGATCATTATATGTTACTGTTGATAAAACAAATTTAATTATTTAGATAAGCAAATAAAAAGTAGACGCACAACGTAAAATCATATCGCGAATTGATCAATGTCATTAATGCATTTGGAGAATATTACAAATATGTATTTATTGTACATTTTTTTTAACAGCACCATACATTGATTATTTAGATAAGCAAATAAAAAGTAACCCAAAAAAGTAAAATCATATTGCGACATCATCGATTTCATCTATACATTTAGAGATCATTACACATATATATATATTATTGTAGATTATTGTAACAGTATCATAAACACTAATGAACGGTAATTCTTTGTCATAAAGAACAAACAACACAATTTAATATCAATCATCTTACAATTTCACATGAAAGGAATGTATATAAATAATTTGGATTGAACACATTGTTAGCTATTATTAAACATGTTAAAGGAAATATTAAACGCGACCGAAATTGCAACACATCGCTGATAACACTGATTCCATTAAAAGATGAATTCGCGATAGTATAGTGGCAAAACCCCCCCTTAATTATAAACATTATTATTACATAAACTAGATAAACGTGAGAAATATTATAAATGTAAGAAACATATCCTAAAATGTCTGCGACAAAGCAATGCAGTCGATGTTATCATGGTTAATAAAGGTGATGGTTTTATGCACGGAGTCAGGGCCATACTCGCACATGCATTTTATATTATTCTAATTGAATCGTGTTTTTCATTTTAATTCTTTTCGAAGGGGAGTCGAACAAAAAAAATCGATGGTAACGAAGTTTGGCTGGCCTTGTGCCTAGCAGTCACTGGCACTGGAGGCTGTTCGATTCCCAGGGTTTATTAAACATGCCAGGCACACTTCGTGCAACTAGGGTCCATTTATAGAATAACCGATATGACGGTCCCTTATTAAACATGCCAGGCACACTTCGTGCAACTAGGGTCCATTTATAGAATAACCGATATGACGGTCCCTTATTAAACATGCCAGGCACACTTCGTGCAACTAGGGTCCATTTATAGAATGACCGATATGACGGTCCCTTAGTGTGTTGCGAGTATTTATTATTATTTAGGATTGTTAAACGGTATTAGTTTTAAGGAGTAAGAAATCTATCGACTATCTATCAGTCGGACGCCTCATGAATAATATGTCAGTCATTGAGAATCTTTTGATTCATGAAACTCTTATTGAAGAAGATATATATTGTACAAATTCACACGTTTTTGTTGTCGTTGTTGCAAAACTCTTTCCAAGTCAGGCTATTTCACACACATTTATTTGGAACCCACCTATTTGTTTGAAATTCACAAAATGCATAACTTCCTTTTTTAATTATAGAGAACTAATGAATCACCACTAATGTCTTGTACCGTAATGAGGATTAAAAAGGATTAGCAAATCCCCTTCAGTGATATTAGTGCATATTGTAATCTGAGTGCGCCAAACGGCACTCAATGCACATAAGGGGTCAAGGATTCAACATTGAAGTGAAGTATTAGAGATACGTATATGAATTTAATATGCAACAATAACAGTATAAACGTCAAAAAGGTATGCATTGTGGAACATGCAAAAACACCAATGAAGTACAATATACTGCTTACATTATAACCTACCCTAGCGATAATTTGTAACTTTAACGAGTAAGTCTGAGGGTGAAATTGTTTATTGCAAAAACACCTCGACTATCTAATTCTAAATTGAATAAGGCTTTTTTTCGAGAAGGAATACTTAAAGTGGGTCGCGCGTCTCGGTACAGGTGCAGGCGAGCATGAAGTACTTCGTAATTCTCATAATAATGGACGAGTCCATTTTGATCTAGAGCCAAAATTAGTGAACCGAGTAGCAGACCGTTTCAGCTGATTATGCTAATTATAACAAACTGCATGCTATTGGAGTGTTTTCTGTAACTTAACCTTTGAGTTGATTTCCGATATATTGTAAACAATTCTTTGTTTTGGAGTGTTATTAACACGTTAAATTTTTATAGCAAATTTATTTACACACCTTTGTAAATTCATTGACCAAATTCATATATCAATGTACACAGCTATGTACATTATTTTTTTTTATATCAATACATCTTATTTCAAAACTAGTGATAATGTTCGTACATATAAGGCGCTTGAGATATTCAGGCTTACGTCAAATGTGCAATTATAATACACTCGTCCATTTATTCTAATATTCGCCCATGATTTGTAACACAAATGCCATTATAACCACTGCTAACTAAATTATAATATGTCATATATAATTGTATCGTCATGAAATACAAAACACACAATTTCCCAAATGGCAAGCTAATTTTGGAGGGGCTAAAAGACAAGAAAAAAAAAAGATGAAGTTGCGTTCTAATAACCATTATTCTCAGAAGATGGACTTGTTTAAACATACATGTGGAATGTAAACACTCGTCCGGTCGGCGTCGATCGCCCTCACCTGCAAATTGGTGAGCTTTGTAAATATCATGATCATGCAATATATATATATACCTCCTTCATAACAAGATACCACCAACACAAAATATAGATAGATAGAAAGAGAGAGGGATATAGAATGAGATGGGTTTGGATAGAAAGAAGAAGGTAGGAGAGAGATGGGGGAAGGAGATGTGGCAGATGTGATGAGAGTTGCAGAATGCTGACAAGAAACCGAGGAATTGCGAAAAAAAAGCTGAGAGAGAAAAAAATCCAGGTGTGGTGTTAACGAGAGGGATACAAGTAATGGGAGAGAAAGGTAAATAGACAATGTAACAGAGAAGAAGAAGAAGAAGAAGAAGAAGAAGAAGAAGAAGAAGAAGAAGAAGAAGAAGAAGAAGAAGAAGAAGAAGAAGAAGAAGAAGAAGAAGAAGAAGAAGAAGAAGAAGAAGAGAGAGAGTGGATGCTGAAAGAGAGAGAGAGAGGGGGGGGGGGGGGAGGGAAGAGGGAAAGTAGATGGTAAGAGTTAAACATGTCACATGTACAGGTGTGGAAAGGAGGTATATAATGAATGAGAAGACAGAAAGAAACATAATGGAGCAGAGGAGAAGGGAAAGAGAGGGGGAGAGGGGCGTCAAGATCGAGAAGAGAGGGGGAGAGAATAGTATGTATCATGGGAGATGACAGCGACAGCATCTTGTATGGTGTGTGAGGGGGAGGAGGGGGGGGGGGGGGGGGTGGACCCATCAGACCCATCAGTTGTACGTGTGGCCTTGCATATTGCAGTTCGCTCCTAATTGCTCAAGTTCATGACGTGGAATCATATTACACCCGACCCGATTTTCTCGTTAATAGTCTTCCAGGTCTAGGTAACACGTAAATCTACATAGACCGTGAATTTACACCGGTGGAACATTTCCAAGGTTCTGTGACCGTTTTATATTTTCCCCAAGGATTTTAGAATAGTAATATAACTATACGGGAGGGGGGGGGGGGGGGGGGGGGGGAGTAGGGTAAAAGGAGAGAAAGAGTCTGGATCGAAGTCTATACACAATATCAATTATTGCAATTGGGATATGACGTTTGTCTTTCCATATAATAGTTGATAGTTTGTTTTTAGCCCAGCCAATTCATCGTTATCTCCCTTTTTTTGCAGCTGCATCTCGCACTTGGAAGATTAATTCTTTGTCAATTATTACAAATTGTTGTTTAATATTTCAAATTCAGCTGATGAAATATGTGTTGAAAATAGGCTAGGATGATCATGTATATTAATTTAGGTTGGTATGAATGATATGTTCTTTTAAGCAATTGATCCTCCATGAAAGAATAAGAGTTATACCATTCAAAACATCTTATATATTCAAAGGCAGAAAGGTATAATTAATACGTACAGAGATACACGATAATCCATATGTTTGTTTACTTCAAACACAAGTACAACATGTGTAAAACACTACAAAGAAATACGATATTGCCAATATTGTGTATGCATATTGTACAAGTCTTGGAAACCAAAATAGTACGTACATGTACATGTATATGAGCGGAAAGGGGTGCATTTCATATACGGACACTCGAGCAGGTGTATCGCAAGGTGCTCTTTGTGGGTGCCGCGAGAGATGGATGAGGTGTTAACGGCGAGTCGCCTAAAGCCCCTGTCTTTCACGAATAGATTTTTTGCTGTTTCACGGAAACCCTAGCACGATTCAAATCCCGATCTCTTAAGCCCGGCGCAGACATAGCCGACTTGACCCGATCCGACTGGTTTTCAGTCAGGCTAGAGTCAGTTTCGCTCAGTCGGAGCCGATCCAACATGTTGAATCGGCCTTGAATGACCTCCGACTGGCACTTGACTGGAAAAACCGGAGTCCTGAGGCAGCGCATACTGAGTTAATCAGGCTGAAAACAAGTCGGATCGGGTCGAGTCGGCTCTGTCTGCGCCGGGCATTACATTGCAAGAGAAACGCTGCACCGTGTGTGAGGTCTCGGTCCTTTATTATACATTTCGCTTTTTTATCAAAATAAATGTTCGATGGTGGCTTGGGCAGCGAAAGAGGTGTGCAACGTGTTTGATGGTGTTTTGAATAATCATCAAACAGCGTGAGACAAAAGATGTAGGTTATCAAATAAAAACAATCCCCTTTTTTGAAGCGACATTCTTTTGGATAATCTCAGAAGAACGGTGAGAAATCATTCCCCTTTTAAAGTAGTAGAATATAATGTATCCCCGCCCGCCGGTAAGAACAATAATGACTCACCACATGACCCGTTGAATACACAGTTCTTAAAGATACTATCCTTGTCCGAGGAGACTAGGTCTTGAAAATACAGTTTAGTTCAAAATATTGACATGTAGTTCTAGAAATTATAAAAGGTCGTTACGACTTGTATTTTGATTAGTCTAGCTGCTGCAGACCCTTCTTCATACATTGTGTTTATACTCGATATTCTGAAACCAAATAATACTAGTAACTTCATTTTCGTTTAACACAAAGTGCATGATTCAATCAGAATTGTGATCTAACATGACTACAGAATAGAAATGAGATATAAGCCTGAGCGTAAGAATGCAACGCAAAGCAATTGGGTTTCGTGCCTTATTTGAATCTTGTATCACTGTGAACGTTCAGCTTTCATCAACTGGATGTATACGTAGTATGCGTGTGGTTCATGGGATGTTTTAAATACTGAACTTGATGATGACTGCAAAACGAGGACATTATCTTTAAATGCGTCCTCACTCAGCTGCACCCACTCTACCTTCGTCAAGACAAATATCCAGGCGACAATTTCGTGGCCGATATTTCCGTGAAAAAGTAGAACAAATGTCAAGAGGAAATTCAATTAGTTTTGATTAGATCTAAGTTAATGTTTATGTCGACGGCGAGCTAGCAGCTCGTTTTCTCGCCTGCTTTAAATTTACTTCGACCGAGTCTGAATACCGGGGTCGATCTAAAAGCACAGCTGAAAGAGCGGACTTCTGACCTATCAGTTCGTCCACGGATGTACGGACAATTTCTTCCTTTTTTGTCCAGGGGTGCTGAGGTCCTTTAATTACCAAGCAGAAGAACATCTTCATGTCTTAAGTAGAAATAAGCAGACTTTTCCCAAAATGAGAAGGTTTTGCTTTAATCCTGAATCTTAGATTATTAATACAATAATAATATTAAATGTTTAATGAACGAGATGGAACTCATCAACATGTTTATTAATGACAAAATCAAGTTAAATTAAAAGCATAACGTCAGATATAAGATAAAACTAACACCAACCGTTCGTTATCTCCACCCCTACTCTAAGATAATTATAATATTATCTTAGTGATTTTTTTCTAAGAATGGGCCTACAGGGATGAGCAGGGATGCATCACGCCGCTGCATCATTTGTGTATATCGCAATTCTTGTCAATGACAAGTGATTTATCACGATCATGATACGTCGCGCCCTCCCTCTGTAAACAAAACGGGATGTTCATTTATTACGTTCATATCCGATCCCTGGGCATATACTGTATATCTGGAGCGTATATCTTGCGGGGTTGTCCAAATTAAGTGGATTTGTAAGTCGAGTCGACTCGTATAAGTCGTGATTAGGTATACAACCATAACAGCCACTCGTAATAAGGGGCAATGACAAGGGAGAAACGTGTAAGTGGATACTCGGAAAGTCAAGATAAAAACAATACTGAAGCAGACAGATGTGAGGGCTTTTCAAGCTTTGCAAATGAACTTGGCAGTAATCTGGCAGTCTGGTTTGAGAGTGAAGGCAGGAAATATCGCCAATATAAGCTAATTATTTATTTTACATTATCATGATTATGGTTGCATTTCAACTTATACCTCTTATTTTTTAACAATTATGTGTGTGTGTGTGTTTGTTTGTTTGTTTGTTTGTTTGTTTGTTTGTTTGTTTGTTTGTTTGTTTGTTTGTGTTGAGGTGTAAATAAAAGTATGGCCTAATAAATATTTATTATATTACAATTTGACTTTATTGGGATCTAGTAACATTTTCCAAATCCACTCAACTTAATTCGAGATCTAGTGGACGTTCTCTCATACCGCGTTGTATCCGTTTTACCAATGGAAGCATAGAACAGGTTTTTTAAATTTTCAAATGTCTCTTTTCACACATCACCCAGTGGACATATCAGATCACACCAATACACATTGCATCAACCATGCACTCATCACTTTTTTGCACATGGCAACAAAGTTACTAGATCACTTTAACACTACTTGTCTTGTCGGAAACAAAATGCGAAGAAAACAAAGAGAGAAGCTATATCGACATGCGAATCTCCAGTAGATATGAACTGACTATATTAGGAACAACATTTTGCATTATCCCGGAAAAAAAATCATAGGGCAACCTTCGACGTAAAGCGGTAACAATATATGTGACCGGCTATAGCAAAACCCTGCACTTATTGGTAATTCATATTTGAAGAAATGGGCATTTTAGGTTCACATAATGTGTGTAAAACACTTATGAATGTAAAATTGAAACAATCATATCTTCGCCAATTATTGACCAATTTGTTAAAACAAAGCATTAAATGAAAGTTTGTGATGAGGCTTTTCTAATGGGATGAAAATCTAAATTTTAATTCTTACCGACAAGTGCAGGGTTTCGTAATACGGTCAAGCGTTCACAGTACCGGACTTCAACCAACAACAATGTAACAGTCAACCTGCATCAAGATTCGACTATCTACAACCCCGCAACAAAAGTGGACAAAACCCCGTATCAACATAGCGTACATACAATCCTGCAAAACATGTACGTAAACTATTATCAATTATTATTAACAGACATCCTGTGCATCTTATGACATAAAACGTAACAGTATACCAGACAACCAAGATAAACCTTGACCATAAATTAATATGACGATCACAAACAACATAGTGCAACAAAATCAAACAAAAACCCTGTATCAATATAACTTTAAAACAACCTTCAACAAAACTGGACATTAAAACGTGCAACAAAATTTAAACCTTAAACCGTAGCTATATAACAGACAATGCACCTGCATATGTATTGGACATAAACACGTAACAATATCAAACAACCCACAGCAACAGCAACCCGAAGCAATATAGCAGATAAACTGCCTCAGCATTGGACAAACGCCCGAATCAATGATAACATACATTTACATTCAACCTGCAAAATTTATGACAATAAGCATTTTCTTTTCATGTAGACATTACCTATTTGCTTATTCAATCAAATGCGAATTAGACTGCTGCTATTTCGAGCTTCGAAGCAAAAACATAATTTCGGAGAGGTTTCCATGGTGACTTGAATGATATTAGATTTATATGTTTGGGGCAGAAATTAGTAATTATATTTATACGTTTTGTAAAAAAAAGTTGAATAAACATTTACAACGTTGAATTCCACGTTTTCTACAAGTAATAATCAACATCGGTACTCGGTTCACGTTGGTACTCCAATAAGATTGTAGTTCAATAAAATGCAAAATAAAACGTTCACACTGGATATCATGTGCTATTAACGTGTAACATTATTTGCCTAAAACACATAATAATTATTATGATTATAGCAACCAGTCGTCAGGTGAGTATGCATGATATTTACATAACACGTGACGCCTTTTTCTCGTTCAGATTAGCCTTTTGTCAAGGCATTGCGTCTGAATGGTGGAAGAAGCACTGAGAACGACTATCACACGAGCTGCAGTCGCACCTACTGCAGCTCTCCCTGTACGTGCGACTATTATTTCACCAGCCGTTTCTGTCAAAAGGCTGCTGCTCCTCCTATACAATTATGATGTATTTTTTTTAATAATAATAATAATAACGGTAATTTATATCGCGCTCTTCACGTGAGTATCATATCGCTTTACACTATTGCCCCAGTCAACGGATACACACATTCACACATTCAGACGCGACGCATTGTCAAAAGGCTACTTTCCAGGCCTCCAAAGCATTGTACGATTATGACTGATCGCTCCGTACTGATCGATTCCGACAAGTCCAGATGAATCTAACCTTGCTACTTGAGCTGATAAATCCCCCCAAATCAGGAGAAAAATGGCGAGTATAATGTCGACAAGCGACCGAAGGGCAACATTCATATACATTATTGTTATTTTCTGTGTTAACTAAACCATTTTGACAGTTCGCTACTGTGGTGTTCTATAAATATTTGATTGCTATTAGTAGCCTTTGTCACTAAATCAACTGGTGAAAGCTGGGGATTTTTTGCTCTGACGTGAATCAGACATCCATTACATGTAACAACGAATAAAAAACACGTGTTGCTTTCACCGATTCTAGACTTCTGGGTCCTACCACCTGTTGTTAGTTTTGTTTTAAAGGTTTTATATACTATTTAACCCATTTCCGACGGGGAAACCTGGTGTACTTTTTGTTGTATGTAGTATTTAGCTTTATGTAACAGTAATGTACTTGTCATTTCAGCCCAGACGAAGGATCTGCTAGATTCGATAGCTCGGCTTCTTACTTTGAATTACTTTTTGTTTTGTAAGAACCCTAAATTATTCTAATGAACAATATGTATGGAAGCAATCTGACTGTGAACAATCGATTCTCAGAATGTGATACTGCACATTTGCTCTTACAGTATTATACATGTTTCAGGTTAAGTCAGTTTGTGAATTATACGACACCATTCTTCATTGGCATGTATGATTTTGACCTTTGGCCCATGCAAAAAAATGAATAAACCGAGCTCAATCATGCTTTCCACCAAAACACAGCAACAATAAATTGTATCTACACCTGTCACTGGAATCAAAGAGTTGGAACATTAATGTTCCGACTTTATTTTGGCGGGCAAGAAATCTCTGCAAATGTGTAGTGATATTATTTTAACGCTGATCTATTCACAGCCTACGCTGCGAATATTATAATGATAAACAATGATTGACGGTTGTGCGTTTCATTTCATCCAACTCGCGGCTCTCACTGTGCTGTAGACACGATCATCACGGCGCCATGCCAGTAGGACATTGTCCAATATGTGTCGCAATGTGATATGACCCAACCCCCAGAGCCAATGCTACGAGACATGGACGTGGCGTCATGTTGCAACTTCCGGTGTATCGTACTCAATTTCTGTGCTCTTGGAAACCAAATAAAAAGTTTAGCAACGAGGTCATACTGACCACATCATCGATGTGTATACAGCAGTATGTGTGCCTACATACTGTAAATCATTGTTTAAAGTTTTGTGGTTCATAATTATAGTACACAACCTTACACACACTCTTACACAATCTCACACGTCAACTAATTTGCAGTCTTCAACTAACTGCAAAGAAGTGGATTGCGGAGAATATATCGCACACTTTTGTCAAAATAATACTGTCGTATATATTCTACGAGTTTATCGATCCAACATTACGGCGAAAGCAACTGGGTCTGATATATTATGTTGCACTCTTTGTTATAAGACGTGGGATGTTTTCTAGCTTTGGCCATATTACTCGCGTCCAGAAGAGAAGTTTTCTCTAAAAGTTAGATGACATCTGTTTAAGAGTTTTATTTCAACGGATCTCCTTTCCAAGATGCATCTATAATCTTCACTGCATGAGAAAACGGCATCCAACCCAATATTTAACGCAGGATATTATACCGGGATAGATTTCCACCCCTTGTATATCGCTCGCCATTTGGGCTAGTATTGATATACACCCTTGATGAGTGATGGTGCGAGCGAAACATAAATCCCTCTTTGACATTATTTAATCATGTTTTTCAGTCCCTTTGTATTTATTTACTCCCGGATTTAATCCCCTGTTTTCATCGAGACCAGTATAATCTTCACTGACATTTACTCTGTTCCAATAACGGCGGGGACGGCCAGCAAGCAACTGTGACGAAATGAAAGATAAGAAATAAGCAATAAACAGAGGGAAGGAGAGTGTATTCTATATCAGCGAACATGACGAAAGAGCAACGAAAGTGTAGCGAAAGAAAGAGAATAAAAAAGGAGTGATTTATAAGCTACAAACCTCCGCTTATTGGTCAATTCTAAAAATAACACTGTCCTATATAAATCACATGACTACGGCGACGTCACACGGTTCACATGAAATTACAGGAGTTGTAGAGCCGCAATTTCACAATCCAGTTTGCGAAAAGGTCGAAATCAAGTCCACGTATAACTTACAACAAGATTGCCAGTAACATCCATGTTATTCTATATACCTCAAGACGTTGTGTAATACCACACCGCCTACATTTACTCGCATGTACATGTATTATGTGAATAAAAGTAATTATCAAGAAGACTCATCAGCATCGTGTACTCTTTTGTATTTGTTTTACTAGAGTTGGGCTTACATCGCACACAATCGTCTCGGAGACATTACAAATGAGAATGCGATTTGACATTTTGTTTCAATTTTCATTACAAGAGGAAATGTATAGACAATGGTAATTTATGCTTTGGTATTTGAAGTTCACTGACTCGATCGGATCTTGATTGTACATTGTAATTGGGACAGTGGTCTACATCTCAATCGCTCTTTCCCTTGACCATAACCACGTCACTTTTAATGCAGCACGCTAATTTGAGGAACAACGACCGTTTCCCCCTTTTCCCCTCAATGCAACTGCAGATGGCAGTTTGAACGTACTTCTTGATATCGTTATCACTGCGTTGGCCTTTGCATCAGGATTGCATACATACAGTTGCAAGAAAGGTTCAACGTTGCATAATGTAACAAAGTAAACAAGTCACTGCTAGTCTCAAGGCTCTGTACCCAGGTATCATGCGTACTAATTTATGATACAATAATCACTAAGCTTTACACTATTATTACCCCGGCCATAGGATACAATGCAAACCAGCACACATTATGTGCACCATGTCCACTCCCTTCGGAGCATTCGTTCCAAGCGGCTCATGGGCATTGAGAAGATCCTTCACATAAAGGTTTTCCCCTCCTACCGGGTCCCCATGTATATGTGCCTTGGAGTGCATAATTATGCTCTCCTTGTTCTGTAAAGCCGACAAACTGCAAGATTGTATACTAAAACAACAACAAATAAATATAAAGAAAAAACCGGTAGCGAACAGCTACTCAGGTATCAGATATGCATAATGTGCCTTTAACTGTACTGCATGATTCCCTTGTTCTGCAAGGCCTGCATGATTGCATTCGAAAAAGTCCAAAAGAAAACACAATTTTAAAGAAAATTACGGCAGCGACTAGCAAGGGATCGTGTTTATTCAGCGCGAAGCTGCACCCAGTTCTTTCCCAACATGCCAAAGACGCTCCTTACTCGAGTTCCGGTCCCCCTAAGGCGTATCCGGTTCTCGCAAGATCTCCCTGGACATAATTCAGTTATCCACACTCTGCATTGTACAGCCTTTCGACAAGTCCTAGCTCGAGCCTAAATGGTATACAGGGACGACTGGCTATGGAGACTACAGTATCACACGAGAAGCAGCAATCAGCAGAGAGGTGGCAGGACAGCTCATACTGTATAAATCTATTATACATGCAACTATTCTTGCAACAGTCGTTTCTGCATTTTCAGACGCGAGGCCTTTTCTAAAGACTAGACCATCGGCTGCGTGGAAGTAGATAGCTTGTTAATCGTTGAACCCCTGGCGTTTACACAATCTACATTATATATTGAGAATGTCAAAAATTTGCGCCGACGCTAAAAATGTAAATCGTTTTTCTCCGCTGTCCTTTGGTAAACTGCATTTTCATTTTCATTTAATGATTTTGTTTCCACCTCTCTCTTGAGAGGAAACAAAACATTAATGTCGTTATGTTCCCTAAATAACATATAATAACTGAAATATTCTTGTGGGGACACTTTCATTCACGATTTTGTATTTGTCAAAGCATAACAGTCTACGCTTACATGTATTTTTGACGATGTCCTTTCTTTTCTTGAAGATAGGGTTAGAACGACCTTTTTAAGGTTGATACAGTAGATAATTGCACGTTATACAGATTGGATAGTGTCTGCATTACACGTAATATAAGATGATTGCCTACAACTGCAACACCGAATACAATACACAATCACTTTCAATCGTGTCCGAAAATGAGATGTCTAAAGAAGTATTTCCCCCACTTACGTAAAAGGGACGGCCGGACAGCAGCAATCTAGACTTGACCATGAACACCCATCGTCTATAAACGAAACTGTTAGCCTGTTTCCTGCCGAATTGTGCTTTGGGCGAAATGACTGATATTGATGTCAGACGATGAAGTCGACTTATCTTGATAAGGAGCGGCCCATTTACCCCCTTTTCTCCAGCCTATTTTCTGCCTTTCCCTTAATTGCAAATGATGTCAACTGACGTTTCGATGTAAGAGGTCGTTTCACCCTTTCCATTTCTTCTCATATCTTTACAGTGTTTAATGCCACACTTGGAAGAAGTATTCTGCGCTGCATGTTCGCTTCGGTCCTTATTCTAGACAGCAAAGAAAAGTAAGTGTTACACATCTATGATATACATGAACACAAGTCATGGCATTGCCAAGTCATTAGTTTATATAATACATTATTTATTTTAAACATAAGGAAACTGACCTGAAGTATATAATATAAATGAAAAAAGAGCAATTCATTTATTTTACATACTGCTAATCAGTTTCCTTATGTTTGAAAGAGTTTTAAATACAAAAAACATTATCACTTCGGTGATCCCTCACACATATCCCTAAATTGTATTCTTAATCCGTCGGGTTTGTGTCAGATTTATAATTATGCTTCTGATCGACCAACAAGAACATTAAATACTAAGGGGTTTCAGGGACGAACACAGCCTAGGGTTTTCTATAGCTCAGCTGGAAGAGCACCGATCGACCAATCCGGAAGTCTCGGGCTCGAATCCAGGAGAAACCCCATTTTCTTTGCTCTTTTTTCTTTATAATTATTATACTTACTCTATATGGTTAAGCCATTACATTGTTCATGTTGTAACATGTTACGTCTTCCAGTTTTAGTAACGCAATAACCAATCCTACCCTATGTATGTTTGGTGCAACCCCATTGTTGGCGGCCTCAAGTTTATGGTATACCCAGTAGCGACCCCTTCCTGGAAGCGACTTTTAGGTGCAGAGACATTCTTAATGCAAACAGTACAGTGTCGAATCACTCATGTCTACCATTTTGGTTAATAAATCAAAGCCATGAATAACCTTCGAAGAATTCATCCATGGCTATGGCAAGCCAGCATAACACAAACCGACTATGGGTAGCCATCAATGGATGTGTTTCCACTACATACTTACGATTATAATTTGTTTCTTTTACCGGATGTTACCAAATTAACAAAAACATATTCATATACCACTATATAGGTTATCATTGTAATCACACACATAGTAAGTTCCACATAATCTAACACGAAATAGAAAACTACCACGCTTTTGTTTTGCTAGAGCAAGAATGCATCCATGATAGCAGGGGTCGTTTCACAAACATCCTATGTTGAATTTAACTCAAAGTTGGACCTAACAACTACGGAGAGCCATTAGTTTCTTTTTAAAATTGTTGAAACAGCTATTTTGACATGTTTGAAAAGGCATTAATTTGGATACAAATCAGTTATATTTGTTATTATCAAGGACCCTTGAAATTATTGAAAGAAGCTTTTGTTGAAAGTCTCACATACTTGTATTTTCTTTTGCTATTGAATAATATATGTTTTATTCCAAGGCTACAAAAGGCCTTCCATAAAAATAATTGTTAGGGTCAACTTAGAGTTAAGTTCAACTTAGCATCTTTGTGAAACACCCCTCTGGAATGCATGCATGATAGCAGGTGTCGACGGATGAGCAGCCTACATCTGATGACCTTCGTGTCCGACTGATGCATTGTCGGCCGCCATTATACCCGGTGCCAACACACCTTGCTGCGCTTCCTCACACTTCCTGTGAAAACAATGCACGGTCTTTTATTTCCACGTAAATTGTCGGTGACCTGTTGCCGCCTTTTCCTCCTTGTTTTGTTGTTGCTATTTTTGTTCTTCAAATGTTCACTTTGGTCTCTCTCTCATTTGAAAAGCAAACATGCAACACAGTCATGTGCTGGATCAGACATCAGCTAGATGCATATACAAATAAAAGATGACTCATCTATGTTCTACATCATTTTTGATGGCGAACAATATTATGTTTTTTTAAAAATTATTGTACAACATTATTACTTTGGTTTAAAAATCCTGTTCGAGATGAGTAATATTCAGAGAGTTCACAGCACCCACACTGGAACCTTCAAAAGCCATATAACTGTCTCCATTTTGCTAAAAAGATGCTTCTCTTCTCAAATCATGCCAATTGTATAAACTGACCACGATTTATCCACCACCCCACCCCCAACCAGACTTTTGTCATCTCATTATTCCACATTGTCGCCAATTGAAGGAAATTTGGCCGCACTATTGGCGTAATTGCTTGCCTATTTTCTGTTCCCATAAAGAGCTACAAAATGCAACATAAGTGTATATATTTATATATATATATAAATTGGGCGGGAGGAATATCTGTGTTTGCTCAAATATTCGTGAGATTGTCATTAATTGTCCCGCCTGCGTGTGAGTTTTGAGCAAACACTCTCTCCCACTCAATACATCATCACACATCATGGGTAATGGCGGAAGCACGAGCGCGGAGCCCGCGGGGAGAATCATTCAAACATTTGAAAGCTTAAAGGCCCGATCACATATCGTATAGTGGATAGCGTAAACGGATGTCCGACGAATAGAAAATTTGCGAAGTCAAATTATCCGGTGGTGAAAGTCGTCTCCCTTGCTTCATGTACAAAACAGTCGCCGGATAGAACAACGTACATCGCCTGACAAGGAACGGACAAGAAACGTATTGAAAATGTTGCTCTCCGTCGGGCATCCGTTTACGCTATCCGGTAATATGTGACTCGGCCTTTACTCAAGTAAACCATAGTCTCTCTTTCCAGACACTTTAGTAAATTAATATCCTGACAAGGAAATCAAAATGTTCGCGTCATCCAGACTTGCCTAAATTTATCTTATCCTTATCACTTTGCCAGATGACCAGAGAGGCGCTTCTAGGGCAAGATAGTGAGATACAACCATTGCCATAGTAATTTGTTTTTATAACGATTGTAAAAGCTAGGCTTCTTATGGCCACTTAATGTTCCATGCTTCTTGGAATTATTGATGTAGCAGTTGGATTATTTCATACACATGATACTCAACCCAAAATTAGGGAGCTTTCACAATTCACATTGTATTCACATCTTCGTAAAGTTAACCGATAATGCTAATTTCTTTATGTTTACATGGTTTAGGAGAATTATATTTAATCATTCGTATCAAGAACAAATGTAGTTTTATATCTGACTACTTCAAGGCTTTTGTAAAAGATCTGAAACATTTTCGAATTGATGGTATTTGGTTACAGACATCTACCTCAGATGTTAGAGAGCACCTGTCCGCTGCCTTGTAGTGGGTGTTCGATAAAGACTAGCTGGCCAGATATCACAGATTGTCTCTCTATTTGCAGACGACACCGGGAACCCTTCCCCGTCCTCCTCCTCCTTCACAAAAGAGAGAGGAGAGAAAATGATCATGTCAGGGAAATTGTTCTATTTGCTCATCGCCACTAAAACGTGTACTTGTCAGCTTGTTGGGTACATCAAAAAGGCTTTATCATGTTTATTTGGGCATCACGCAGCTCGCGCAGTGCCGCTGATAGGATGCCGTGGGATTTGAGATGCGGCGTGGATGTTGACTCTATCACCTCGATAGCTTACGCGTAGGAGAAACAGGAGATGGCGTTTGTCTCAAGGTTACGACTTACTCGGCTCCTTCTAGATGCACCCGCGCCGGATAAAGGTAGTTGGGGTTCGTTAAATCAGGTGCGTCGGGTGGTGCCATCTTACATTCTTGTGAACGCATTGCGCACGGTGCGAAGTCGTTGACTCAGTGTTTATTATGCAGCGCGCACAAACTAGACTAATTCAAAATGGCGATCTACGATGTACATAGCATCTCGAACAGCGCCCTTGACATCCCCACGCATGGCCCTCTTTAACAGGCTGTGTGATGTTTGGTTTGTATCGTTTATAAAACCGAAGTCCTTTCCTTTTATCGAGATCGCCCATCAACAAAGTATCGCCGAAGGGGTACGATGTCTTTATTCTTGTGCAAATAATAGTAGCAGAACGATCCACTCTACATTAAACATGACTGATATAGGTACATTTAAGTCACATTCACCCATTCAACGTGACATTATTTTGCCATGGTATGTATTCACCCTAAGGACCCCGGTCCGAGTATTTTAGGACCCCAAGAAGAGGTGTTCTGGTTTAGTGTTCAGAGCCCCGCTCTTTGCACTTATTAGTCTAGGTTCTATACTCTGTATACACCTTTCCCCCATATACGCGTAACCCGGTGCATCTGTACGCCCGGTGAACCTGTACGGAGGTTCACCGGGCGTACAGAATGATGCACCGGGTTACGCGATATGGGGGGGGGGGGGGGGGGGGGGGGGGGGGGGAAAGGTGTATATAAACAGAGTATAGAACCTAGACTATGCACTTATCGGCCCGGGTTCGAATCTCGGCCGCGTCTATCGGATGGTGACGATAAAGGGCGGTCCCAATCGTAAATAATCTTAATTGATTGAACGCGTCAGCAAAAATCAAATGACCAACGACCCCCCTCTTCTTTATTTCTATCTACCCCGTCTCTGTATCCATCATACCCCCTTTCTCTATCTCCTATATCACAACCCCTCTTTCCTCTACCCCCTCCCCTTCCCCCCTCTCTGCACACTCCCTACCCTGTTCCTCCACATTGCCCCGATCGCAACGATTCATTTACAAACCATGTCTTACAGAAGGTAATATGTTCTTGACAAGTTAAGTTCCTCCAATAAATCTGCCGTCCTTGTTGGTTGTCATTTTTTTATAAATAGAACCTTGCGTTTTAAGGGGACTTTTACATGGAAATTTCATCTCATAATACCGTCATTTAGAATCCTGCGAATCCTCAGTGATTGAAACCATTATTAAATACCAAATTATTTCATAACTCATGATGAAATACGCACGTTAGAGTGCAAGAAGGGCATTTGTGTCGTACAAATAACATAATTTCTTGTTCATGTACGTTGAAAATAGAACTTTTAAGCTTTCCCCATTCTTAATGTGTCGTGACAAATGAAATAATGTTACATTTTACGTTGAGTTGAAAATCAGAGCCTGTAATTTTCTGTACTTATACCTTTGTACCCTCACACGTGTTAAAAGGTTGTATGTCTAATTTATATCAAAACATATCGGAAAATGAATACATTTAGGTTAATCAAACACAGGCCTACAATACTGTAGGACTACTAATACGCATACGGTGTGTTTATAGGTCCGCGCAATCGCTTTCTCCCACATGACCCTCTTCTTACTTAAAAGATGCTGGATGCGAATTATGTGTCATATTACAGTGCCGTTGGAGTCACGAGATTTTCTTCCCATTTGTTTTAGTAGGATCGTCCCAGAAATACGATTTTCTTTTACTCCCAGTATAGTATATGTGTCAGGATAAACAAAATATAAGCCAGCACAGTGGGGTATTATGCCTCTATCGGTATTGCAACTTTAGTACGGTATCATAGTTCATAGGCCTCTATTATATGTATGCCAGTATCGCAACATTATCAGCACAATATTTCAGGCCTCTTTGTATTTCACTTATCACAAACATTAGCCCAGT
This sequence comes from Echinarachnius parma, assembly GCA_037951105.1. Lineage (NCBI taxonomy): Eukaryota > Metazoa > Echinodermata > Echinoidea > Clypeasteroida > Echinarachniidae > Echinarachnius > Echinarachnius parma. The sequence continues at coordinate 116,877 of JBAMJV010008376.1, forward strand.
AAACTATCGTAGGCCTCTATTACCTAGTATTATATATGTGTGTCAGTGTCGCAACTGCAGCAGTATACGGTATAGGCCTTTAACCCGTTCGGGAATGATTGATTTTGCTTGAACGTGCATTCCCCATAGACCCAAACCCGAGTAGTTTTGGGACCAGTTCTGAAGTGGTTAACGCTATGTGTATTTTAGAAACGCAACATTATCAGTCTATACGTTATATATCGGCTAATGTTCATGTTTTTGTGCCGGGTTAAAGAAATACATCCGAAGCACAGAAATGGGGAGTTTCGCAGACCATGCAGAAAGGTCCTTTATAATATTGTTTTTTCTTCAATAGTTCGGGACAAAGGCCGATATATAAACGCATGGAAACAAATATTCGGCTACATAAGTCTAGCCCAGACGCAGGTTACCTGTATCAATGGGAACAAGACTAGTAGGCCTAAAACGCGTATACAACAATGATCCGCGGCTAAAGAGCAGTTTTCAAACGCACCTTCGTTGGATCAGTAAAATCTGTCATGTCTTACAATTAGTCACGACTCGGTCGTCAACAAATCCTTCAAATTAGTATATGTAAAGATGGGACACCCATACACCAAATTCATATGTGTGGTAAACACAGCTTTCGTCGAGATTGTGTCGTCCAATAAAGCAAATACATGTAACAAAATCATGCTTTTTAACGAAAAAATATACATTATATAGGGAAAATTAAAATTGCGGAAAAATTTACATTTTAACTCGACACAGGAGGAAATCCACGCTTGATTTACGTTTCTATACTGCTATATACTCTCATAACTACTCAACAGTTCACCGCTGAAAAGGGCGAGCTCTTTCCACTTTTCTAATTAATTGACAAAATCGAATTATCGTCATACTTATGAATTCTCAATGGCTCGACAAACAGATGCTTTCATTACAGCCAGACATCAGCATCATTTATGTAAACAAATTACGCAAAAGGATGAACAAATATACGATGGATTTCTTATAATTTACAAAAAAAAAAATTAAAAAATTGAATTGTGCTTGGTTACTATTTTTTGTTTGTTCATGCAAACTGCAAAGTCATTGTCCAGTTTCTAATTTCATATGAAATGCTATTAATGAACTAGGTCTGATTGATTTATTACAGTCACGTGGTTACACATATCAATGGATACACACGCTGCCTTAGCAACCAAGATCGATCGCCGTGTTTGAACCTTTATTTTTATAATGAGCTTCAAAGTCTTGCTAATTATTAATAGCTATCTGCAAATATTGATTTCCCCTCCGAATAATACGCGAATATTACTAAGTATGCTCTGCTTTATGTTACAGAACATACAGTCGTTTTAAATTACACTACTCAACAAAAGTCAAGGATCACTTTTTATTTTGCGCATAATTTTAAAATGACATATTTTACTCCTAAATGACCTCAGACACACTGTAATCAATATCACATGTGGTTCAGTTGTTGCATAACGTATCTTGCATAATTTTTAATATCCAATGAGGACACCACCTAGTCAAAAAAAAAAGAAGAAAGAACTAGGTAAGACCTCACTCATAGTTTGGGGAAAATGCAAGTTAAGAAAAAAGTGATCCTTAACTTTTTTTGAGTAGTATATTTAGAAGACACGCAAAGATAACCATTCGGATGAGTTTCCCTATAACATTAAACACATAATGATACAATATATCCTGTTTAAAACGTTTTTAATTATTATATAGAATAACAACACGAAATATTATGATAGGAAAGCAGATAAAGAAACAAAGCTCATTAAAAAAAAAGTTTCAAGGAGCATTGTTATCTATATTCATATATCTCCAATCTGTGGTGTCTTAATCCATTATTGCGCTTTATATAACGCCTTAGAATGTTCTTGTGTTGTGATTGGCTGAATTCAGTTCACATGATATTCAGAAAAAATGATCTATCTGCACTCAGTAATTGACGTCAGCCGTGCATTAGTCGACTAATGCACGGCTGACGTCATCAATTAAAGGAGTGAGGTACCGGCGGTTCACCCTACATGTTATTAAACGTACATTGCGCGTTGTGTGAACATGCATGCAGCGAGCTTCGCTGCATTTTTATAAGCGCGCTTTAATCGTTGTTTGTTTGTTTATTGCGTTGCGAGGATATACCCTATTTGTTTACTCAGTTGCCTGGACAACAAGCGCGCTAAGTGCGCACAAGCTGTCTGCTGCGCGCGCTGGTCGTATATTTATATGTTCATAAAGGTTGTACGTACACGTCAGGTTCACCCGTGTACAAGGACCGTGCTAGTTCTAGCTAGCACTTTGAACTAGTTTTATTTTACTTGGATTATTCATCTGGATTAAAACATTGACTCGCAACTTATTATACTTATTTGGATTATTTATCTGGATTATATTATTGACATTGTTTATTGTACATTGTGATCGAACATGGTATGTAATATACTTTTACGATGGCGACGAATTTTGTGTTATTAACTGAAGATGAACTAGAAAACTTTCTTGACTGTGACTCTGAAAATACCAACAAGTTCACTAAATATGCAGTAAATCGTCTTGAAGCTTTTGCAAAATGTGTAGGGCTAAACTCTCTTGAGGATGTTGATCATTCGAAAGCGGATGGGATCCACAAATATTTTCTTGCAAAGGAAATTGATACCAATGCTGAGAACTTTCAAGAAAGCCAACAGAGTTTCAAGGCCATGTCTCAAAAACTAACACGCAAAGGCAAAGGCTTTGTGCCTAGAGCTTCTTGGAACGGGATCGTTTTTCCTGGGATTATTTAAAGGTAAGATTAAGAACATAATTATTCTGTGTCAAAAGTTTAGTTGTTATATAAAGGAAATAATGAATGATTTTTTGTGCGAGGGCAGTCTATTTGCACTCACCGTGCAGCTCCGTCAGTACTATTGAACTCGCTACTTCGTAGCTCGTTCAATAGTACTGACGGAGCTGCACGGTTCGTGCAAATAGACATGCCCTATCGCACTCAAAATCATTCATTATTTCCTTACTATAGCCCGATCACGGAAAAACTGTTCGATGAGTCAATCACGCATAATGTTTGTACGCACTGTGAGCGAGGTTTATTAACGCGATGACCATAGAGCTGTATATATACAACTCTGTGGCGACGATAGTTTACGCACCTCAAAAAGACTCAGAGCGCAAGCGATTACTGTAAACAGAATTCTATTAGCGCACGCACGACGTCGCGGAGAGGCGCTTAGCCATTACTGCTCTATATTAGAATATGTATTTCTCCTATCGCTTGATGTAATTTCATAGCATTTGCAGTCGCATCGTACAGAAAATACAATGTTCGAGTCAGACCAGAATGCGACTATATTAATCCAGTTAGTTGGACAGAAAATCGCAGTTCGGCTCCTATCATATTGCAATTATAGAACAATGAATAGCTGATGATGATGTAAACCGCATACCTGCCCTTCTAATGGAAGTATTACACGTGATAATTCCACCCCTCTTCAAGTCGGGAAACTGGGCTTTAATCAACTTCTCAAGTGTCAATTTGATATACTGCAGTCATTCAAGAGCACTTTACTCGGAATACATCAAATTCTGATGAAGTAATCCCACACCCCAACAGCAAAACAGGACCCTCTATTAACACGACCGCGTTCTGGGACCCTAAAAGTTGTTTCTTTTTTTTCTTCTTCAAAATGATACACAAAACCCGTCCCTGCGAGGCGTGTAATAATGAAACGTATTCATATGACAGTGTATACACGATTTTGTCTTAAAGGTGGTAAGGATTCGTGAGTTAGACGCGCGCTGCCATCTTGGGAACGCCCATAGGCAAACCAGCCACTCGTTTATATGAAGTGCTTCCTGATTGGTTCACTTAACTTACACTATTATCACACCATGCAATTGTATGACGTTTGATAACGCGTGAAAGCAGTCAATCTGTGCTTTAAAAAAGTGGTCACAAGTTGGCGGAGTGACACCCCCATCCCCATGGGAACGCCTTTGGCACGGTGCGTAATACACACTGGCTCAGTGTCATGTAGTGCAAATTGCACAAACTAGGCTAGTTACGAATATTCGGACCGCCTTCTTAATCACACACATGACACTCTTTTAATAAAGGCAACATAATACTCATTGATTTGCATAATTACGCACATGACATGTTGCTCCCGGTGCGGTGACGGTAACATGATGTTGCATTTTGGGTATAATCATGAAAAGAAGATGTTTTTAACCTCCTCACAATGTAACGGTTGCATTGTTGCAAACGAGGCGGGTAGATACCTGAAGGATACCCTTGTGCAATTTCACTAAAATCTATATGTCAGTTTTGTGATACAACATGATGGTAACATGACGTTGCATATAATGTTTATAATCATGAAAAGAAGATATTTTGAACCCACTCACGATGTACCGGTTGCATCGTTTTAAACGAGATGGGAAGATACCCACACGGTCCTCATGCTCATATCACCATCACCACCCACAGGCATCTAATCAGTCTTTCAGTAACACCACCTATAACTTTCAGGACTATGGAAACTTTTTTGTTGGTCAAGTCGGCGAAAAAACGAAGTCCGATGTAGTTCGTAGCTTCTCTCGAAATTAAACATAGCCTTGATCCATACCGGTTACTTGTTGCATTATAACATACGAAATACATATAGTTCCTAAAACACTGAAGGTATAGTTATGTAACATGAGTGAGGGAGTTCTTGCTTAAAACATTTTGAACGAGGCTAGTTTGTGCGCACCAAATTACACTGAGCCAAGTGTGTATTTCGCAGGGTGCGTATAATAGCTAGGCGTTCGCAAAATGGCATCGCGCGTCTGATTTACGAATCCGAACCACCTTTAAAGGTTACCAAGCGTGCTAATGGTATACACCGTGGTTCGTCAGTTTAACCTAGGCTAGTTTGTGCGCACTATACATGACACTGATCCAGTGTGTATTTTGCACGATGCGTATAGGCGTACGCAAGACGGCACAGCACGTTTAATTTACAAACCGGGCACGAACTACCACCTTTAAGTTCACATTCCTGTAGTAGGACAATAGCTGCCCCGTACCGTCTCGACTCGCTCCCGCCCAGGCAAGGCTAAGCGTACGTATGACCGGTACTAATCGATACTCATAATCGTGGCAGTCGGAACGATCGATCGATGCTGTTGTTTATTAAATTACGAGTGATGGTGGCGTTGGGTGGCTGTATTGATATTGACGAGTTAGCTTCTGTTTAGAGAAAACAGAGGGGCATTGACTATTTGCATTGACGGGTTAACGTAAGTTTATATAGAAGTGTTGATAAACTATGATATCGCGTTAAAGGGATACTGTTACTGTGTTGCTATACATGCACAGACAATGATGAAGGGTTTACAAATTAATAGGTTCTCCTATTGTCTGAGTATTATGTCCACTGAGTGATATGGGAACGTTAAATGATAAATGAGTCAACTGTAATAACATAGCTAGACAAGGGAGAACATAATGGGCAATTCTTAGACATCAATAGTCTCTTCCTGCAGACCCATGAATACAATTTAATGTTTGGATGAACTTTCTTTTAGAATCACTTATGCCTATGTCTGTTGGGCACTTGGTTGAATGGGTTACTAGAAAAATATAAAGATTATATCGCGCAAAATATTTTGTTGAGGGGTTGGTTCACTTTAAGCTATTTTGGGTATAGGGTTGTTGCCATTTTTTTACGCCATATGGACATACGGGGTGTTAGGTCGATACAGTCATCACGATAATAGTTTCCAAGCCTTGAAAATTAAATTATTGAAAGGAGACAATTTTCATAGCAATACTCACATTATTTATGGTAACATTTATTTATTATTTTCGTAAATTTTATTTTAATAAGTACCACTCCAATTATATGCACATTATTATACACTTTGTGCGAGTTAGATCTGTAGAATAATACGGTTCAGCAATTGTAATGAATCAAGTAATGGTACGTACTTTTCCATGTATTTTTAATCAATGGTAAGTACATGTATTTTCCATTAATGGTATAACAATATGTACATGTATTTTCAAACTTGAGCAGTTCAAAAATGTCTGACACACATGCACACAAACACGAACTATAATCATACCAAAACCGTATTGTGTATAAAACATACTGCCTTTCGAATTAACGTTATACTCGGACATGTGCACGGATCTTTGCGAATTATTGTTGACAAATTGTATGATGATTGTTTAATAACGTAAACCTTTCACGCATGATGTTGCCCTTGGGCTGCGGGTTGGTGCCAATCAAACGTAATTAGTTTCATTGTCAGTTCATATAGTGTCAAATTATCCATGGGCCACTCTGTGTATAACAGATGTATTATCTGTTGGACTTCCGAATGTTGCATGCGAGGTGCGAATTGTTATGAATGATTATTAATTCACTAATTTTCGATCACGGCCGCAGAGGCCATGAAACTAATAAGGAGCGGTCCACGATTCTATTCACATGTACATACATACACCAAACACTGAATGGACACTGACTCTTATAATAGATTACTTGCATTTGGATAGAATAATCTGTATTTTCTATAATCAAACATGAAATGTAACACTTATAAGTTATACAAAACAGCATCTAGAAATATTAAAAGTAATTAGTTAAACACGTTCCATACTATATTTGCAAATTCACATATAATTTAATACAGAGTGAACCTACAGTCAATAGGTTACTATCTAACTTAGATACATTGGCCGTTGGCTGTTTACAATATTACAGTCACTGTGTATAGTGACCACCCAAGGGAAACAAGAACAGTGACCACTGTATAGACAGGTGACCTCTATAGACAGGTTCCGTGGCATTGGTTTTCTCTGCAGGGGATCACTTTTCGTGACTACTATAGGCAGATTGGCTGCTATAGACAGGTGGCCACTATAAGACAGGTTTGACTGTAGTCCATGCGACACTAAGTGCAAATTTCTGAACGATGTACCATCGTAAGTACATAGCACAAACATAAATGATTATTTCGATAAACTGTGTTTGTTTTAGATTGAAGTAACCTCAAAGCCTCCATATAAGTAAACGTACTGTTGACCTGCCGTTTCAGTTGGTAACTTCATTTTATCGGGTGCTATTAAGTATCAGCTGGTTATGTCAGTCAGTGAGATTCGCTTATTTCGATCCCCAGAGGCAGGGGAACCAATACTACGAGTGGCGATTGAAATAAATACTATTCTAAGGCCGAGATTGGCCGTGGGCGTGCTCAGGACTCGAGATGTTTAGATTAGGTGATCCACACTTAAAATAATCATGCCCCTACAAACAAAATCAAAATAATGTCTCAATTGTTTAGATGTGTATTACACGTCTACTCGATAGAATTGAATTCATTTTCAGTGAATCGAACTATCTTGGAGAGAGATTAATAATACGTATTTGAAAAACAAAGCTCCCTATTATTGTGCTATCCTTAATGAAAAGTAAGGGGAAAATACATACTGTTAATATAATATTACTTCTGGGAAGTAATGAAATGAGTGATGAAGATCAATGGTATTCCTATACAATTTATATATACATACATTGACAATTTTCATGGAAACAATTAAAACAACACATTGACACTTATGTGTTAAATTTGGCACCGAAAATGCGGACCCACCTCCTACCCCCTGATTGGAATTTGCTTACCCTTATTTGCCCCCTTTTACCCCCAATACGGCAATAACTTGGCTATGCCACATTCATAACAAGGTAACATAGCCCCGGATGATATAGGTACTTAGAGTGTCCCTATAGACGCGTGTAGCAATGTTTGACCAGCGATCGTCATTATAGTGGACCAAATGTCATTCCTTTCCCGTCTGTATCCAACTGGGACCAGCGAACATGTCTATGAATTTATTCGCTTCACCCATATTTCACCTGCTCAAGTTAAACTCTAACTAATCGTCTGTCTATTTCTTAAATTTGCCCACAAAATTGGACTCACTCTGCATGTCGGCTGCATTTATCTGCATTATTAGTCGAATACACACATTAATGGTATTTTACCAAAATCGCTAAATTTGTATCCATACCAAATTTCAGTTAGAACTTGCAAACACAGTATATTAAACCATGATGAAACGACTACAAATTATGCATTTTCTACCATGATGCATAATAACTAAAAGCATAACACAATACAAAAAAGAGAGACTTCAGCAAAGGCTCGCTATTGTCTGACATTTCATTGAACAAATACCTAGTACAACGGATGCAACATCATGTCAAAGTTTCATTGTCCATTATTATAATGGAGGAAGTACTAGTGGAGATCGGGAAAATGGTATCGATTTTTTTGTTTTACTCCGGCTTAAAGGGATCTAGTAACTATGTTGACATGTGCAAAACGTGATGAATGGTTGGTATGTTGTGTAGTTTTGTGATCTGATAAATATGTCCTCGTGTGAGTATCGTGTGAATATTTCACGTTTATGGATGTTATTTAGCTGAGTAATAAGCACAAATGTAAAGTGCTATTTCCCAACTCATACACTGACTGTTTACACAGTTATGACTATCCAGTGGATATATACAAATCCGAACACTTCAACCGTAAATATCTTTTCAACGAAAGGGAAATTTCAAAACAGAAAACCTGTTCCATGCTTCTATCGGTTATACAAATACAACAAGGCATGAGAGAACCACTAGATGTCTGATGAAGTTTTGTGGATTTTGACAATGTTACAAGATCCCTTTAATTTATTTTACTGCGTCATTGTCGTTCGTCCATTCTCCACTTCTCTAATAACGTGAATTATTCAGATGGTTATTGATTACGATATGTTTGTCGGGTCATACTGTATTATTTTCCTCTATTAGCTTTTAGTTTAACATGCATTAAATTGACTCGCATATGGATGGACTTTGAAATATGCATTATAATTATTTTGTATTAATAATGCATTTTCTTCGTATAAATACATGATACTTCTTCATACATTTCTGATTAATACAAATTGAAAGTTTTCTTCTAAAAAAACCCTCTAAATCTCTAAAAACGAATTATAGCATTTATCACTTTACTACATTTCTACACATCAATTGTAATTTTAAAATGGTTTATGCATTATTCGTCTCAATAACAAACTATTGAAATTTAAACATACGTCATTGTTGTTTTTATATAAAAACGCATACCGGTACTTCGCACAGCATACACCATCGGTGTAAATAATTACCATTTAGTTACGCTAAGTTATGCTTGTAACACCATCAAATGGACTAACATAATTATTCAAACACAAAGTTGTGTGTATTCTGCACAAACCCAACAAAATACATCTCCTTAAAAAAAAAAAAAAAACATCAACAGAAGACACAGATACACCGACGATGTCGTACCCGACCGGAAAGTGGCGATTCCGGCGTCCATTGATGAAATAATGAACGAATTAAGTGGGATGACTCTGGTAAAAATAAGCACGCGACGGTCACAGGCGGAGATGGCGGGAAACCACTGAATTTGGCGCGAAAAGCCCGGGAATTATTGTATCAGCGCCATGTAACTTGGACAGCGCGTGCTGAGTTAGCGCGTGCTGCACCCGAGCTGAGGCGCGGTGAGCGGGAAACACTACACGTGTTTATTACATTACACTGTAATGCACCCAGTCGCCCGTTGGTGGTGCCTTCCTCAATTTACATAGAGAGTTATGAGACGGGAGGACCAAACGCAAGACGGAGTTAAGAAGTGATGAAGTGGGAACAAAATGAAGAAGTAGTATAATAAGGAATGATGAGATGATAGGAGATGAGATGGGGTGGGAGTAAAGAATAGTAAAAAAAGAAAAAGAAAAAAAATACCTCCGAGCCGCCGCTCCGAGCACGAGTGGGCGAATCACACAGATGGCGGAATGCGCATTGCGACATAGAATTATGAGAGGCGAAGCAAATTAGAATCGGCACATTATCAAAGTGCGTCATAGGGACGCGAAAAATGTTTTTCAGCACCGTGATCTAAAAAAAAAAAAAACTTATTACGTTATTATATAGTCCTTGACAAAACGAAAATATATTATTTGTATTTCATACATTTTCGGTGAAATCATTTGAGTGAAATGAATAAAACAACTATATTTTAATTACAAACGCGCATCACGCATGTCGTGAGAAATGAAGTGACATAAAACTGTATTTACAATACATGTATTTGCATCCTGATAGCCTATTCATACGCAGTTTGTTTTAGTCGTGTTCGTCCTTTTCCCGATTGATCTGTATAGGCGGCTATGAATGGTCAGTCGTTATCCATTCTACCGCAATTACGTCGTAAAATTAATAAATTGTTATTTATAAGATAAAAAGGTGTTTGAGGATGATCAGCCGTTATTAATTCTACCGTAATTATGTCGTTAAAATAAATTGTTATTAATTATTTAAAGAGATACATTGTGCACTTTGTCCAGCAAGTCGTGATGTTCGCAGGTTACACAGGCGTTTGAGGATGATCAGTTGTTATTAATTCTACTGTAATTATGTCGTTAACATAAATTGTTATTAATAATTGAAAAATCTACATTGTGCACTTTGTCCAGCAAGTCCCGTAAAAGTTTTCATGTTATAAAGACGCAGCGTTCGCTACATCTCATCTGAAGCCCTCACAGGCTACGCGCTGCATCGAGCCACCTGTAGCTGCTACCAAGACCTGACCCCCTTTTTCTGTAGTACTTCACTTTGCTAATCGACGTACATTAATCTTATTATACCCTGCTAAATCCCATCATGCTTTTAAAAAGTTAATGAGCATGGCTGAACTTTACAAATATGAAAGGCCGCGGGATGAAGTACTTTGTACACAAATTTGTCACGACTCCATGTGGCGTCGTGAGGCTAAGCCTGCTATATTGGGTTATTTTGTACATGTTGAAGACGGGTTGGTAGTATAGTTTTGCACCTGTACGGCTAAAAGGAGAGAACGAGAATTCGTCGTTGATTATTTATCCATCTATAGGATGAGCTGACTTCTTCCAGTTGGCACCCATCGTGTATATCAATGGGAATAACACGAGTGACGAAGCAATGTGATAGGGCTCACATGTTACCACCATCGTTTTTACTTACTAGAGATACAGTTTACCATATCTAGGGTTATGGGAACAATGGCTATATGAAGGCAAGATGCGGCCATCTTTGGTGACTTATTTATGTGTTAATTCATCATGGATAGGTACAAGAGTACTTATACAAATTAGGTGTAATTAAATTATCCTTTATTTTAGTAATTATCTTGATAATGTATACTGCTATCATTTATCTTTAATTACAAGTGTACATTAATTATAAGTTAGTAATGGAACTACAACTATTACACTTCTAATTCATACAATGATCACAAATGCACGTAAGACGATTTCTATTATATACAAGCGTATTGTTACAATAAATGTATTTTGTTTGTTTAAACATTATAGAAAACAAAAACAACTGTTGGATGCAGAAACAATAATCTGATGTGGAACAATATTGATTTTTCCTTTGAAACGATATTTCGTGACAGCAAACCATCCCTTGTTAAACAAAGCTCAATTTATACTGCTATACTACTTGTATTTCTTTTTTATTTGCTGTTTGAGGAATGCATCTCACTCGATTCGAATCGAAGTCTGGCACAAATCATAACCGGCTCTGATCCCTCCGAGGCAGCGAGTAAAATGTTTCTCATATTTCAAATACCAAACAAAAAAAAGTCATAATAATCTCGGTTTTCTGTTCGACAATAAAAAGAAGATGGATTCATTGGGATGAATGCGGACATGCTCATAAGTTGGGGTCAGGCAGTGGCGTCACAAGGTCGAAATGGTTGAGGGGGATACAAAACATTGTGGGAGGAGAGGAGCACCTTATGAATTTATGTATTTGTTTACAGATTTCTCCTATGTTTTTTAATGTGTTTTTTTTGTTGTCAAATAGTAGGGGGGGGGGGGCACCTTATAAATTTCCCTTTTCACAGTTTCCCCCCTTATCTTGGTTTTGTTTGTCAACTTATTGGGGGTTAGGAGGGGGGAGTGTCCCACGTCTCCCCACCCCTGTAGCTACGCCAATGGGGTCAGGGATATTTGGCTCATGGCGGTAGGTTCATATCTACTGTAGAAGGGAGCGTGGTGCTTAGAGTGACATGACACCGCAGGGTAAAGACAGTAACTAAGTGGGAATGTTGGAGTGGAGGAGGGGGTGGGGGCAAGGGGTACCCCCTTTTGGACTCTTTGGTTACTACGTTGCCCCCTACATGGGAAGAACAGCATATACAACATACATTTAGAGGCGTAGCTACGTCGGGGTAGCGGGGAGTGGGAGGGGGGGGGGGGGGGGGGGGTGGGACACGCTAAAAAAAAATGAAGACCCCTAAAAATGAAAAGAACAATAATAAGAACACAATAAAGAACAAAATAAAGGAAGACATACGTTGTGCCCTTCCCAATAATCAGAGTGTTCCCCGATCAGTATACACACGCTACGCCTTCAGATAATCATTTCTTTCATATTTGATTTGGACTAACTTGCATTCCTCGCCCCTCTATAGTTGTTAATTTTGCCCCCTTCTAAGCCCCTTCTTTTACCCCTTATTTCCCCCCAATTTACCCCCCCCCCCCTCCCCTCCGATTCGTTAAAGGCTGGCTACGCCCCCTGCCGCGGGGGCTCCACATTCCAATATTCATTCCTCCTCCACCTGTTGACGGGCTCGCTGTTTAATATTAGAATCGTACTGCTTGTTTCTTGAAATCCAGGAGCAGATGATATTACATATCATACGGCAAGTACGGATAACATCATTGGCGTCTATGTGCAACCTTTATTATTTATACGAGATCGTCTTACATTTCATCTTCAACTAAACCTTTCTTTCTTCTATAAAATTAGTGGCGGCCATCTGGAACTAGTATTATTTATATGATATGTATTGTTTTATCTTCAACTAAACCATTCGTACTTTTATACATTTGTTGGCGTTAATTTGCGACATTAGTTTGCTAGTTTAATGGGATCACTTCATTCTATTTTCAACTGTTCCTTTTTTCTACGTTCTTTTGTATTTTGTTGTTGTTGTATTAATTTTGTGTACGAGATCAAGTTGATTATTTTCATCTTGCACTAGGCATCTTTATTTGATAAATGAGTGAGGCTGCTTTTTATAATTTGTGTGTGATCATTTTATTTTCATCGATATAATTATGTTCTAAGACGTGATTGGAGTTTATGTGCTACGTCTTTTTATTATTTAGACGAGATCAATCAGCGAAACAGCTACCTTAGCTTAAATGCTTTCCTGTAAAACTATAAATGTATCTTTTTCCATGCTTTACAGTACTGATATATGTTTGTCCGTTCTTTTCTTTTCTTCATTGATTATCGTTAATTTACATTCGTGTATTTTCAATTATGTTTATGAACGTTTGTATGTATGTACATGTAGGTACATTGTAGGCTAGCTGACTGTATGCGAACACATCTATATGAAGGAACCACAACATTTATTGTAAGTGAATGATCAAGAGAGAGAGAGTTTTGGGGGCCAAGGCCGGTATATATTCGCTAGGTACGTGTTCTTTTACGTAAACTCCCAGTGTGCCACTGTAAACTCAAGTAAGAATACTCACAATATCAGAACTATTGATTTGCTCCTAAATGCACACCATACGCAGCATAATTATATAGAAGAACGGTATGATTATACAGCTATACGTTTAAACTTGTCTGGATAACTGGGTCAAGTAGATGAATTTGACACTCAGAGTGTCAACTTCAAACTGTAAACTTTTCTTCAGCAGTTGAGGTCATTTTCTGATTTAAAAGATACCAACACACTACCTCCGTTTAACGTTTTTTGTACGTACTTTCTCAGTGGTCATGTGGGTTTAAGCTCTTAACCTACGTATGTGTTCATTGCATCCCGCCTGAGCCTATATCGCACCAACCCCTCTCACGCCTCGGTCTCGCGGAGAAGGAGTCAAGCAATTAAATGCAGTGCTTAGAGGCCGGATATTAGCCGCAACCCCGCCGGCCATCCCCTGCCTTGTGTTACCGCCCCAAAACGATTGGGACAGTGTAAGATAAAACGGTTTGGGACTTTGATAACTCTCTCTCTCTCTATTTGTTTTTGTTTTTGCTTTAGCTTGGCTTGAAAACAGGCAACACCTTATATACCGATATCACTGCCTATAAAAGGTGCTTATAATGCACACGGAGAATTTTGCCTGCAGTTGTTATAGTAGCCCTTTTTGTTAATAGCGTTGATATATTAACGTATACCAGACTTGAAAGTGTGGCAATAGGGCGTTATTATAATTCAAGGTCAACACTGTGTATACGTGCGTGTACGAGTTGTTTTGTGACTGTGTGTGCTTAGGGGACCGAGTAAGTAAGGGTGAAATCACCTTGGCGTTACATATTTGGCAGGTAATAACAGTTTGAAAGTATGCCCTCAAAATAATATACATGTATTATAATTTTTACCTATTATGGGTTTTATCTCTGACTTGAGCATCTTGCCTTTCAATAACAGCCAGTAAGCTAAAGAAGAACACAAAAAGAGTGTGATATGATTCTTGCAAATGGCACCACACATTTCGGCATAACCCTCATCTTTTGAAGCAATACAAGCAAGGTTAATATTTCATAATCAGTCTATTTTAGGGTATAGAATTAGCTCAGGATGGGTATAAATGTTCTATTATATTACACGACCTCAATTCTCTGAAGAAAAAAAAAAGCGTAAGTACGCCTATGCTAGTTTCCAGAACGTAACTACATAATCTTTGTATAAAATGCATCGGTAATTATAGTATTGGGTTGTAGTTTTCGTTTCAAGTGGTGTGCTTACATAGGCCAATAAAATTATACATGTTATAAAGAGCTTAATTCCACAAAGTGCTAAATACACCTTTTCAACTTTGGAGAACATCAGCCCAGCTAGCCACCTGACGTCGGGCCGATGTCGGAAGTTGGTTGCCGGATGTCGGCATATCGCCGTTGGCTCGAGGTTAAAATGTCCGCCAGCCCAACATCGTCACGACGTCATTTTTGTGATATATTGGCATAAGGTCATTTTCCGACAATGGCCCAACATCATCTCATGACATGATGTTGGGCCATTGTCGGAAAATTACGTTATGCCAATATATCACAAAAATGACGTCGTGACGATGTTGGGCTGGCGGACATTTTAACCTCGAGCCAACGGCGATATGCCGACATCCGGCAACCAACTTCCGACATCGGCCCGACGTCAGGTGGCTAGCTGGGAGGTTACTCTGTCCAACTTTGTACGTACACATGCTTATAGGAATATGAAAACAAAATTGAACGTTCCATATTCTGATTGTTATTGTGTATTAAATTTGTCATACAATTTGGATTTCTAGATACTTACGTAGGTTATTAATGTACTGATATCGTTAACTCAATGTTTGTATCGAAAGTGGATTTATCGCCCTTTGGAACTTAGCTTTTCATATAACTAGCTGCATGCCACACCTGTCACGAGTAGCTTCCTCTCGCCCGCGCGACTCCGTGTCTTCCCCCGCATGCCGAGGCACGCCGACCCTGTCACTCGCCGTCGCATCAAACTATGACGACGGACGCGTGATCACGCGAAGTGGTGTGCGATCACGGACAGAAGGTCTGATCTAAATGTATTTAGGCATGTCATGCATGTGATGTTAGCGGCGGCGTAGCGAAGGTCAACCCATAATATGGGTGGGGAAAAGAGGAGAAGGGGCGGGAATAGAATTTTCATTATGGGGACGCTTGGATCCAAATTGCTAATGTTTTTATGTATTTTAGTATTTTAATTTTCTAGTATTATACTTGTATATTTTAGTACCAAGTAATTACACGACCTTCTTATGTTTTAACATTTCAATGGTTCCAAACAAGTTGTGAATGATTCAATTTTGGCATTTCAAAGTCAGTTGGAGCTTGCCTGGCATTGTTCATAACCACCACCCATATCAGTAAATATATATGATGTAACGTTTCGGTACTCTATTGGGAGGCACAGGCCCACCCCATCCCCAATAACTTGAGTAAATCAATACAAAAACATAACGGTAAACCAATCTAACAAAATAAAGAAATACGAGGCATAATGTGTGCCCCGAATAATTCAAATGACTCCCCAACAATTTGACAAGTAAGATCAAACACATATGGGTAACAAATGTAGAAAAATAGTAATTACATCCATCGCTCCGCTCCTCACAAGGCACCCTACTGAACCATCCAACTGCCAAGATGCTTCCCACACTTGGGGATAAAGCCTTTGCTTCCGCAGCACCCAACTTTTGGAATAAACTACCTCTGACCCTCCGCAACCAAGCTTCATTCAATCTTTTTAAAGGAACAATTGAAAACTCACCTCTTTCAATAACGTAACTTGAACAGCGCTTTAGAACATTCTATATGGAAAATGCGCTATATAAATGCATTATTATTAGTAGTAGTATTATTATAGAGTGTGCCCCCAGTAATTCACGTGCACCCCTCCTTTAATCAGTCGAACCACGCTTCGCCATTACCACTTCATGATGTCATAACGGTAAAGGGAAATGGCTTTTCATCCAAAGTCACGATCGACGTCCAGATACACTAGTGCGTTCCATTACAACGTCACGAGTGACTTGTTTAAATAGTAAGTCGCTCGACAGCATTTTCTACTATTGTCGCGAAGCAACCTCATATTAAACTCACATTTGTTTATGTTTGACTGTAATTATTTACAAAAACTACCGAGGCATGGACGACAGTGTCACTCCATATATAGTAATTGACCATGTTTGCAATTTGATATTGGTCATACGATGCGTAGTTAAAGGTGTAAGTATACTGGTTCCGCAATATTCGACGTATACATAACTCTTTAATGTTGATAATTATGTCACAAATACCATTCCCAATTTAATTTAACGTACATTTCATGTAAAAGAAGTCGTTGCATTTTTAATACGAATCAAAGACGTTCAAATGTCTGCCAATTAATTCACGTTGAGATAATAGGCCTTGGCATTGTCAGTTGTGTGAATGTTATTAGCCTAAGCATGTTAGTGGCGAGTGGGGGGAGCATAATTATAGAGGGTATTATCTAGTACCAACAAGAGGAAATTTTGTCTGGTGTACCTAACTGCGTTAGAAAAAATATTTCATATAATAGCATGTTGTTGTGTGTACTATTAAATAAAATACGGTGTATTCACGTGGAGATAATAAGTACTGGCGTCTTGCGAATGATAGTACACAAGACATAGTATTGTTGTTATAGAGTTCATGGGATGGATTATTGGGGAAATTCGTAGGACCAACAAAAGGAAATGTGATTTGGTGTTGTGATTATAAATGCTTTAGAAATTGCACCACTTCAGTTAGGAGAATGTTGTTTATCTAACTTATTTCAGAAATGAAGACGGTCTAACATGTCTAAATGTCCGATAATGTATTCAGACACGAAATGGCGTCTTACGAATGTATGTAGACAAGTCATGCAAGTAGTGTAGGTATAAGGTGCACCGGGGTGGAATATTAGGGGAATTTAAAGTACCAACAAAAGGAAATGTGATTCGGTGTTGTATAGAAGAGCTTAGTTCCAAAAGGCGCTAAATCCACTTTCCATAAAAAAAATGAGTTAACGATATATCAGTTAATTAATAAGCTATACGTAGCTATCTATAATCCAAATTTGTGGACAATTTACACAATCAAAATCCAAATATGTAACGCTCCATTTCCATAATATTCCCATATGCATGTGTACAAAGTTTGAGAAAGAAACCTGCTTTACCCCAAAGTTGATGAAAGGTGGATTTAGCGCCCTTTTGGAATTAAGCTCTCCATGTATAAATGCGTTTAGTCTGCTGCCGTCTCGTGGTTGCGTCCACTGAGCTGATTAAAGCCTGGTGAAGAGAAGGCAGTGACAGACTCGTGACAGGGCTCGCTAACAAGATTGATTTACGGACCAGCCGCAATTAACGATCCTGCTTTTACGTCATAACTCTTCTATATACAACCACCATCATGCAGGAGGACTCGGAATTAATTATATTTGGGTCCCGTCCATAATATGCTTTATTTACAAGATGACTCGTACGGCTACTTATTGACGGGGGAAGCTAGGTTACTTTCTAAATGCGTCGCGCGGGTGCCTGGTATAATATAGTATAGTATTGTCGGCGTCCATTTAGCAATATTCAAACACGCTAATGAACATTAATTAATGTAATCATGTTGAAACTTTGCACATACAATCCATGTTGCCACATGTAATGTAATGCAGAGTTGGT
>JBAMJV010008377.1:0-25893 GCA_037951105.1 Echinarachnius parma
AAAAACTACGGCTCTTTGAACATTTATTCCTATGGGGAACTCAAATTGGCAACGCACTCTGAGAAGTGTGTGGACAACTCCCCATATGTTTTGTACACAAATGTTCTCATTTTTACAGTTTTCTTCATAGTCACATTTTTCCATTCCCCCAACTCATGATATGTTATGTATAAAAGCATTCTACAAAACATATGTTGAACTCGAACGAAGGGTAAACATAAATTTTGAGAAAAGTTAACAAAACTGACATTTTGTGTACAAAATGTATGGGGAGTTGTCCACAACTTTGCCAGAGTGCGTTGCCAATTTGAGTCACTCAAAGAAATACATGGCTCTTTTCAAAGAGCCATAGTTTTCTTATTTCTTGACCGATTGTTCTCAAATTTTCAGAGACTATTCATTATGTTTAGTGTCTTATATTGCATACAACAATTTGTCTGGATTTCATTGTCCTTTAATATGTTAACTACTGGTATCCAAACGTGTACGTGGGTTAAAGCACTCTTTGCTTTATATATATATATATATTATACAAATAGTGCATGGTTTGGAGTTGAATATACTAGAATAGACAACGATACATTTTTAATTTCTCGAGAGCGATTATATTGCATCGAGGCCGCAGGCCGAGTGCAATATAATCGCACGAGAGAAATTAAAAATGTAGAGGTGTCTATTGTGGAATATTTAACGACAAGAAGCATGTACTATTTGTTATATAATATGATTATTTTGAGGAACTGATATGGTTATCATGTTGATAAACCCAAATTGACCTTGCTCAAATTGTGAGTGTTCTCTCCAGCCATTGTCGGCCCTGCGTACTGTGTTAAGTGCCAGCGCGTATTAGAAATAATTGCGCGCTCTGCGCATTTTCCCCATTCAAGAACAAGCGCACAAGAGCACATTACGCACTCCAAGGCAATCCCCTGCGCAGCTCGTTTGGCTCTCTATGGTCAGTTTGTACATACTGAAAAGTTATAATACATATGTATTATAACTTTACCATTGATTATACCGGATTAAGCATCGGTAATCAACCAATGGGAATGCTCAATTTACCTTCATTATGACGTCATCATATTATATACGTATATATTGTATATCTCAGCACCCCCGGTCAAAAAATCGGTCCCAGGCCGTATTTTCATGATTTTTTTCCCCGACTTGATTTTGCGTTTGGTTGGCCGTTGAGGGCAATATTGTTGTTTTGGGCGTTAGTCTAAATTGACATAATTATGTTTCACTAAAATGACTGTATAACGTGGCGTAAATATATCATGGCATAGCCGATACCAATGACTTACGGGGGTTCAAAATAGCACCAAAAAAATCGTCGCTTCACGGCCATCACTGAAAAAAGTGAACAAAAATCACTTACGGGGGTTCAAAATAACACAAAAAAAATCGCCGCTTCGCAGCCATCACTGAAAAAAGTGAACAAAAATCACGTAAGGGGGTTCAAATTAACAAAAGAATTCGCCGCTTCGCGGCTATCAGTGAAAAAAGTGAACAAAAATCACTTACGGGGGTTCAAAATAGCAAAAGAAACATCGCCGCTTCGCGGCTATCAGTGAAAAAAGTGAACAAAAATCACTTACGGGGGTTCAAAATAGCAAAAGAAACATCGCCGCTTCGCGGCTATCAGTGAAAAAAGTGAACAAAAATCACTTACGGGGGATCAAAATAGCAAAAGAAACATCGCCGCTTCGCGGCTATCAGTGAAAAAAGTGAACAAAAATCACTTACGGGGGTTCAAAATAGCAAAAATAATCGCCGCTTCGCGGCTGTCAGTGAAAAGAGTGAACAAAAATAACTTACGGGGGTTCAAAAAATTGTCGCTTCGCGGCCATCACTGAAAAAAGTGAACAAAAATCCTTACGGGGGGTTCAAAATAGCAAAAGAAACATCGCCGCTTCGCGGCCATCACTGAAAAAAGTGAACAAAAATCACTTACGGGGGTTCAAAATAGCAAAAATAATCGCCGCTTCGCGGCTGTCAGTGAAAAGAGTGAACAAAAATCACTTACGGGGGTTCAAAATAGCACACAAAAAATCGTCGCTTCGCGGCCATCACTGAAAAAAGTAAACAAAAATCACTTACGGGGGTTCAAAATAGCAAAAGAAACATCGCCGCTTCGCGGCTATCACTGAAAAAAAGTGAACAAAAATCAATTACGGGGGTTCAAAATAGCAAAAGAAACATCGCCGCTTCGCGGCTATCACTGAAAAAAGTGAACAAAAATCACTTACGGGGGTTTAAAAAAGCACAGTGAAAAAGGTGAACAAAAATCACTTACGGGGGTTCAAAATAGCACAAACAAAATCGTCGCTTCGCGGCTAACAGTGAAAAAAGTGAACAAAAATCACTTACGGGGGTTCAAAATAGCAAAAATAAAATCGCCGCTTCGCGGCCATCACTGAAAAAAGTGAACAAAAATCACTTACGGGGGTTCAAAATAGCAAAAATAAAATCGCCGGTACGCAGTCATCACTGTAAAAAGGAAACAAAAATCACTTACGGGGGGTTCAAAATAGCAAAAGAAACATCGCCGCTTCGCGGCTATCAGTGAAAAAAGTGAACAAAAATCACTTACGGGGGTTCAAAATATTTTTTTTAATTAAATATATATATATATACGTAAATCCAAAGCAGGACTGCTGGTGAGGCGTAGCTAGCTACGCCTCACCAGCAGTCCTTCTTTCGATTTAAAGGGCAATGAAACCCAAGCAAAATGTTTCTTTCATAGTCTTGAAGAGATTAAGAAGAATAATCTCTGAAAGTTAGAGCATAATCGGGTATAAGAAACAAGAAAACTACGGCTCTTTGAAGATGTCCATTTATTCCTATGGGGAACTCAAATTGGCAACGCACTCTGATAAGTGTGTGGACAACTCCCCATATGTTTTGTACACAAATGTTCTCATTTTTACAGTTTTCTTCATAGTCACATTTTTCCATTCCCCCAACTCATGATAGTTATGTATAAAATCATTCTACAAAACATATGTTGAACTCGAACGAAGGGTAAACATAAATTTTGAGAAAAGTTAACAAAACTGACATTTTGTGTACAAAATGTATGGGGAGTTGTCCACAACTTTGCCAGAGTGCGTTGCCAATTTGAGTCACTCAAAGAAATACATGGCTCTTTTCAAAGAGCCATAGTTTTCTTATTTCTTGACCGATTGTTCTCAAATTTTCAGAGACTATTCATTATGTTTAGTGTCTTATATTGCATACAACAATTTGTCTGGATTTCATTGTCCTTTAATATGTTAACTACTGGTATCCAAACGTGTACGTGGGTTAAAGCACTCTTTGCTTTATATATATATATATATTATACAAATAGTGCATGGTTTGGAGTTGAATATACTAGAATAGACAACGATACATTTTTAATTTCTCGAGAGCGATTATATTGCATCGAGGCCGCAGGCCGAGTGCAATATAATCGCACGAGAGAAATTAAAAATGTAGAGGTGTCTATTGTGGAATATTTAACGACAAGAAGCATGTACTATTTGTTATATAATATGATTATTTTGAGGAACTGATATGGTTATCATGTTGATAAACCCAAATTGACCTTGCTCAAATTGTGAGTGTTCTCTCCAGCCATTGTCGGCCCTGCGTACTGTGTTAAGTGCCAGCGCGTATTAGAAATAATTGCGCGCTCTGCGCATTTTCCCCATTCAAGAACAAGCGCACAAGAGCACATTACGCACTCCAAGGCAATCCCCTGCGCAGCTCGTTTGGCTCTCTATGGTCAGTTTGTACATACTGAAAAGTTATAATACATATGTATTATAACTTTACCATTGATTATACCGGATTAAGCATCGGTAATCAACCAATGGGAATGCTCAATTTACCTTCATTATGACGTCATCATATTATATACGTATATATTGTATATCTCAGCACCCCCGGTCAAAAAATCGGTCCCAGGCCGTATTTTCATGATTTTTTCCCCGACTTGATTTTGCGTTTGGTTGGCCGTTGAGGGCAATATTGTTGTTTTGGGCGTTAGTCTAAATTGACATAATTATGTTCACTAAAATGACTGTATAACGTGGCGTAAATATATCATGGCATAGCCGATACCAATGACTTACGGGGGTTCAAAATAGCACCAAAAAAATCGTCGCTTCACGGCCATCACTGAAAAAAGTGAACAAAAATCACTTACGGGGGTTCAAAATAACACAAAAAAAATCGCCGCTTCGCAGCCATCACTGAAAAAAGTGAACAAAAATCACGTAAGGGGGTTCAAATTAACAAAAGAATTCGCCGCTTCGCGGCTATCAGTGAAAAAAGTGAACAAAAATCACTTACGGGGGTTCAAAATAGCAAAAGAAACATCGCCGCTTCGCGGCTATCAGTGAAAAAAGTGAACAAAAATCACTTACGGGGGTTCAAAATAGCAAAAGAAACATCGCCGCTTCGCGGCTATCAGTGAAAAAAGTGAACAAAAATCACTTACGGGGGATCAAAATAGCAAAAGAAACATCGCCGCTTCGCGGCTATCAGTGAAAAAAGTGAACAAAAATCACTTACGGGGGTTCAAAATAGCAAAAATAATCGCCGCTTCGCGGCTGTCAGTGAAAAGAGTGAACAAAAATAACTTACGGGGGTTCAAAAAATTGTCGCTTCGCGGCCATCACTGAAAAAAGTGAACAAAAATCACTTACGGGGGTTCAAAATAGCAAAAGAAACATCGCCGCTTCGCGGCCATCACTGAAAAAAGTGAACAAAAATCACTTACGGGGGTTCAAAATAGCAAAAATAATCGCCGCTTCGCGGCTGTCAGTGAAAAGAGTGAACAAAAATCACTTACGGGGGTTCAAAATAGCACACAAAAAATCGTCGCTTCGCGGCCATCACTGAAAAAAGTAAACAAAAATCACTTACGGGGGTTCAAAATAGCAAAAGAAACATCGCCGCTTCGCGGCTATCACTGAAAAAAAGTGAACAAAAATCAATTACGGGGGTTCAAAATAGCAAAAGAAACATCGCCGCTTCGCGGCTATCACTGAAAAAAGTGAACAAAAATCACTTACGGGGGTTTAAAAAAGCACAGTGAAAAAGGTGAACAAAAATCACTTACGGGGGTTCAAAATAGCACAAACAAAATCGTCGCTTCGCGGCTAACAGTGAAAAAAGTGAACAAAAATCACTTACGGGGGTTCAAAATAGCAAAAATAAAATCGCCGCTTCGCGGCCATCACTGAAAAAAGTGAACAAAAATCACTTACGGGGGTTCAAAATAGCAAAAATAAAATCGCCGGTACGCAGTCATCACTGTAAAAAGGAAACAAAAATCACTTACGGGGGGTTCAAAATAGCAAAAGAAACATCGCCGCTTCGCGGCTATCAGTGAAAAAAGTGAACAAAAATCACTTACGGGGGTTCAAAATATTTGTTTTAATTAAATATATATATATATACGTAAATCCAAAGTAGGACTGCTGGTGAGGCGTAGCTAGCTACGCCTCACCAGCAGTCCTTCTTTCGATTTAAAGGGCAATGAAACCCAAGCAAAATGTTTCTTTCATAGTCTTGAAGAGATTAAGAAGAATAATCTCTGAAAGTTAGAGCATAATCGGGTATAAGAAACAAGAAAACTACGGCTCTTTGAAGATGTCCATTTATTCCTATGGGGAACTCAAATTGGCAACGCACTCTGATAAGTGTGTGGACAACTCCCCATATGTTTTGTACACAAATGTTCTCATTTTTACAGTTTTCTTCATAGTCACATTTTTCCATTCCCCCAACTCATGATAGTTATGTATAAAATCATTCTACAAAACATATGTTGAACTCGAACGAAGGGTGTACAAAATGTATGGGGAGTTGTCCACAACTTTGCCAGAGTGCGTTGCCAATTTGAGTCACTCAAAGAAATACATGGCTCTTTTCAAAGAGCCATAGTTTTCTTATTTCTTGACCGATTGTGCTCAAATTTTCAGAGACTATTCATTATATTTAGTGTCTTATATTGCATACAACAATTTGTCTGGATTTCAATGTCCTTTAATATGTTAACTACTGGTATCCAAACGTGTACGTGGGTTAAAGCACTCTTTGCTTTATATATATATATATATATATATACGTATATATTGTATATCTCAGCACCCCCGGTGAAAAAATCGTTCCCAGGCCGTATTTTCATGAATTTTTTCCCCGACTTGATTTTGCGTTTGGTTGGCCGTTGAGGGCAATATTGTTGTTTTGGGCGT
Organism: Echinarachnius parma; assembly: GCA_037951105.1. Taxonomy (NCBI): domain Eukaryota; kingdom Metazoa; phylum Echinodermata; class Echinoidea; order Clypeasteroida; family Echinarachniidae; genus Echinarachnius; species Echinarachnius parma. The sequence goes on from JBAMJV010008377.1 coordinate 6,252, forward strand.
AAGTCTAAATTGACATAATTATGTTCACTAAAATGACTGTATAACGTGGCGTAAATATATCATGGCATAGCCGATACCAATGACTTACGGGGATTAAAAATAGCACCAAAAAAATCGTCGCTTCACGGCCATCACTGAAAAAAGTGAACAAAAATCACTTATACGGGGGTTCAAAATAGCAAAAAAAAACGCCGCTTCGGGGCTATCAGTGACAAAAGTGAACAAAAATCACTTAAACGGGGGTTCAAAATAGCACCAAAAAAATCGCCGCTTCGCAGCCATCACTGAAAAAAGTGAACAAAAATCACGTAAGGGGGTTCAAATTAACAAAAGAATTCGCCGCTTCGCGGCTATCAGTGAAAAAAGTGAACAAAAATCAATTACGGGGGTTCAAAATAGCACCAAAAAAAATCGTCGTTTCGCGGCCATCACTGAAAAAAGTGAACAAAAATCACTTACGGGGGTTCAAAATAGCAAAAATAAAATCGCCGGTACGCAGTCATCACTGTAAAAAGGAAACAAAAATCACTTACTGGGGGTTAAAAATAGCAAAAGAAACATCGCGGCTTCGCGGCTATCAGTGAAAAAAGTGAACAAATATCACTTACGGGGGCTCAAAATAGCAAAAATAATGGCCGGTTCGCGGCTGTCAGTGAAAAGAGTGAACAAAAATCACTTACGGGGGTTCAAAATAGCACAGAAAAAATCGTCGCTTCGCGGCCATCACTGAAAAAAGTAAACAAAAATCACTTACGGGGGTTCAAAATAGCAAACAAATTCACGGCTATCAGTGAAAAAAGTGAACAAAAATCAATTACGGGGGTTCAAAATAGCAAAAGAAACATCGCCGCTTCGCGGCTATCACTGAAAAAAGTGAACAAAAATCACTTATGGGGGTTCAAAATAGCAAAAAAAAAATCGCCGCTTCGCGGCTATCAATGAAATAAGTGAACAAAAATCACTTACGGGGGTTCTAAGTAGCAAAAAAAAATTCGCCGCTTCGCGGCTATCACTAAAAAAAGTGAACAAAAATCACTAAGGGGTTAAAATTAACAAAAGAATTCGCGGCTATCATTGAAAAAAGTGAACAAAAATCACTTACGGGGGTTCAAAATATTTTTTTTAAATAAATATATATATATATACGTAAATCGAAAGAAGGACTACTGGTGAGGCGTAGCTAGCTACGCCTCACCAGCTGCAGTCCTTCTTTCGATTTAAAGGGCAATGAAACCCAAGCAAAATGTTTCTTTCATAGTCTTGGAGAGGTTAAGAAGAATAATCTCTGAAAGTTAGAGCATAATCGGGTATAAGAAACAAGAAAACTACGGCTCTTTGAAGATGTCCATTTATTCCTATGGGGAACTCAAATTGGCAACGCACTCTGAGAAGTGTGTGGACAACTCCCCATATGTTTTGTACACAAATGTTCTCATTTTTACAGTTTTCTTCATAGTCACATTTTTCCATTCCCCCAACTCATGATAGTTATGTATAAAAGCATTCTACAAAACATATGTTGAACTCGAACGAAGGGTAAACATAAATTTTGAGAAAAGTTAACAAAACTGACATTTTGTGTACAAAATGTATGGGGAGTTGTCCACAACTTTGCCAGAGTGCGTTGCCAATTTGAGTCACTCAAAGAAATACATGGCTCTTTTCAAAGAGTCATAGTTTTCTTATTTCTTGACCGATTGTGCTCAAATTTTCAGAGACTATTCATTATATTTAGTGTCTTATATTGCATACAACAATTTGTCTGGATTTCATTGTCCTTTAATATGTTAACTACTGGTATCCAAACGTGTACGTGGGTTAAAGCACTCTTTGCTTTATATATATATATATACGTATATATTGTATATCTCAGCACCCCCGGTGAAAAAATCGTTCCCAGGCCGTATTTTCATGATTTTTTCCCCGACTTGATTTTGCGTTTGGTTGGCCGTTGAGGGCAATATTGTTGTTTTGGGCGTTAGTCTAAATTGACATATGTTCACTAAAATGACTGTATAACGTGGCGTAAATATATCATGGCATAGCCGATACCAATGCCGTTTGGGGTTGTATATATGTTATCAAGACAGGAATAGGTATTAGGAAATGATGTTCTTTTCCCCACTGCAGGCAGTACATTGACAAATAGTGGCTATAAACTGCCATCTCAGCTCTTATTTGTGGGGTTACGGGGAAAATCGCAAGAAATAACCGCCACTTAAAATTTCTTAGAGTTTCTTTAGTGAACGGACGCAGTGTAAATGGAACAACCCATCATTTAATTTCAAGGATGACTGAATTGGCCATGTTGACAGCTTATCTGTCTAGTTTACTCTGCTTCAACACAATACGTGTACACATTTAGGTGATGTACTTGTAGAAATGCTGAGTAGTTTAAACCGAATATTAACATGGATTTATCAAAATGTATGTCAGTTATCCAGAAATTGACACTCTTGATGTGTTTTCATGGGGTTATGCTCATCGAAAACCACGCTGATATTACGACGGCCGTCATGGCGATTAGAGGCCAGGAAGTTGCACTGAAGTGTTACACGGGCACGTTCGATGGCACTGTGACATGGATAGTGCATGAAGGTGAAAGTTCCGTTTTAATAACAACATGTTCAGAAAATGAACAAATGTGTGGTGAGATTGGACTCCTGGCAAACGTCCTTGCAAGTTACAACGGTACTCGTAATGCAACTACTTCCATATTGAAAATAACAACAAACCAACCTGAAGTCGGTGTCCACGAATGCAGGTTAGATGACAATATTGTACAGTCATTTGATGTTGTTCTTTTCAATATAGTAGTTATTCAGATACCAACATGTCATGTTGCACCTACAGTGGTATCAGATGAGTTTCATCTCGAAGAAATCAATTTCGCATGTGATTCTGCTAATGAGGGAATTAATCAATTGCTGCAAATTAACTTCGGTGAGGGTAGTACTGCTCCAAGAAGGTCTACACATCTCACCTACACCTCTGATTATGCATTCTTCGCAGATTTCTCTCAAGGCTCCTGCGAAATGTCGATTGAAGGTGTGAGTGAAACATGGAGTTGCGTATTCCCGATCCATGTCGACGTCATCTCCACCACCAAGGAGACTGATATGGAGTTCGAGTGTCGTCCTGATGACGCGGTAGAGAGCCATATATCGTGGAGTCTGTTGGAGCACGATGACGTCATCAACATCGTGAATCGATCATGGATCCGAGGAGGAGGGCAATCGATGTTGCTTCGAGAGATGACTAAGGATGACTATGGTCGAGTGGTCCAGTGCCTTGTCCATCAACCTGGCAACCCAGGTAACATCACGTCCATCGGGTTCTACCAGATTCAACCGGTTGAACATGACGGTGGTTTTACTCCTTCTTCGGCTCCTAGTGAACCGAGCGCGAATGATACTACAGAGGCAAAATATAAGATTTGCTTTGGTGTTGTCTTTAGCGCATGGGTAGTGACTGTAGCCTTCGCCATATCATGTAGACTCTATCTTAAAAATAAAACGTACAACGAAGAAATGCTAGAAATACCTGATCTGGATGATATCACCCATAACACGATCGTGTCAAGTGAACCAACTAGCACTTCCAAACATGGTCCACTAAATGTTCGTTTCACTGGTAGTGAGCAAGCTATTGATGAAGACGGTTATGAGATCCCAATGCGGTTAAAGACAGATGAGAACATTGGAGAACTTAAACGATCCAACATAGCCTGTATAACTAGATCTTCTCCAGGAAACATACGCTATGGAGACGACAGTGTTATTGATGAAGATGGATATGAGATTCCAATACGAGGCAAGTTGGCGTACAGGTCAGATGACAACCAAGAAGGAGAAAATGGATCCAGCAAAAAAAGAGTTCGTGACTCAACTACAACATCTGCTCCGAGAATCGGGCGCTCCAGGCATGCTGGGAACAACATGAGCACTGATGAAGAAGGATATGAAATACCAATGATGGCGAAACAAGCGCGTCCATCAAAGAAGACCAAGATACCAACAGCAAGCAAGGTAACTGATCATTTTGATTCCAGGAATTCCAGCTCTCCGCAGTCAAGTTCATCTTACCGAGACGTTATCGATGAGGATGGGTATGCAGTACCAATGGAACAAGCTTGCCAATCGGGGGAGATCAAAGAACCAGCAATAACAGGCAAGTCTGGCCTCAGCTCTGAGAATACAAGAAGAGGGTGTTCTCGTGAAAGGTGCGATGTTGTTGAGGAAGATGGATTCCCGATGATACATCAATATGAAGGAGCAGTAATAGAGGAAGGGAAGGGGCCTATACAAGATGAACATTACCACAAATACGAAGAAATGAGTTCGAATGTGTTGGACCATCAATACGAATGCATGAAACAACTCACTTATGAAAACTGCTTGAAGTGAAATAATACACCAGTCAATGCACAAGAGGCATATTCGTCACAATTTCAATAGTAGATTATAACCTTGTTTTGTGGGGTGCAAAATTGAGTAGAAAATTATAGGTAATAATGATAACATTTTTAATCCGTTGTTAACAAATTACTTTTAAAAATGGTGAGCTATTGTAACATATATAAACAGCGCATAATGTACATACAAAATAAAACATTGTAACAAATTGTTGTATTCTGCTGAAATCCATTCTCATTTACGCTTAACTTGTAGTACACCATATATACATGCATCTAATCATTTATAAACTTGTTTAATGAACTATGTCACTGTAGTGTTCGTATCATAATATTCAACTGCAATTGTGTATATAAAGTAAAAACATTCATTGTGCAAAATGTAATATAATTTTATTTAAAAATGAGGGCATTTTCTATTTAACCGGAGTCATTCTCATATTACATTAACATCGATACATTGACATGTATGTAATGTGGCTATTAATTTCCTAAATAGTATTTTAGAACATTGTAACATGAAATATGCACGTATTAATTCAATTCAAGCGAATGTCTAAACATGCAATGCCAAATGAAACCAAAAGATACCGATGTTTTATTTTCCTCGGTTGAGAAATAAAAGGGTACCACCACCCAAATCTAATATTCTTATTATAGAAAGGTAACATCTTTAGTATTTCATTCCATCAACAAGTTCACAAAAATAGGTTTTCAGAACAAAAATATATAATTGGAAAACGCATCACCATTCTAAAGCATGCGTTCATGCGGTCTGAATTGAGTAGACTACTGCGTGTGCAGCAAGCGAATCACCCGGGATTACATTGCCTACAAACGTACGCGTGAATAGCATTGGCGCACTCGCAAACCAGGAACCAGGAAATAGTAGTGGTTCCGTAAGTGGTGGAAATTAATTGCTTTGTTTATTAATTACACAAACCTTTGTAAAATGTTGGGTATCTATTTGATATCACAAAACAGTACCAAAACATATAGTAATGTGTTGTTATTTGCCCGGTGGTCCCCTTTTAAAGGAAGACTGCCAATACTCATTTGTACACTTCGGAGATACTCATGTCTAAAATTTGAGGGCCATTTAGAAATTCAGGATATACTGAGTAGTATAGATTTCTTATTTTTAAAATATGCATCCAACAGAAAAATTAACATCGTCTCAAAATTGGCATGATTGGGATCACCATAGACTTAAAGGGATAGTTTAGTTTTGGTAGAGAGGGCGCTGCACATCACAATTTTTTTCAGAGGTAATGGAAAAATGAGTGTCGAATTTGAGAGAACGTGCAATTTTAATGGCAGAATAAACTTTATTTGGTCAAAATCGACCCAGAAACGGCTGAAATATCAATAAATATTTCTGATCTTATAATTATTTGGGGCCCAAATAATCAGATGATTTTTAGAAAAAAATAAAAAAAATGCTTGCACTTTTTCAAAAATTTTCAAAAGCGTTTTTTAAATAGTTGGTTATGATATCGCTATTTAATCATTATATCAATAAAACATCACATGCCTAATTTTGTATGAAAAATGGTTGAAACCAATGCCTTTTTAAAAAGCGCCCTCTTGTGTTTTAATGGCTCTTTTTGAATGATAATAGGCTTTTTACTTAGTCGTTTGTAATTTTGTATACCTTTCGAGCATGGTTGAGTTATAACTATAAGTTTATAATGTTACTGTGCATGTTTTGGCTACTAAAGTTCAGCATTACCAAAACTAAACTACCCCTTTAAGTCTACGGTATGACATAGAGAAGGCTCCGAAGTACAATATGTTGTGAGGAACTCAATTTAGCACCAACTCGTCTTCATGCCCTTTTACTCTCACCCGATGACCCTTGTAACAAAGTTACAATTAATAATATAATATATCGGATTTACACTTTCTGTCTCACTTGAATGCACTATTAATGGACATGCAATATTAATAGTATGAAACCAAAACATGCGGATTCATCGATCATTTCAAGAAGTCACCGTCAACAAGTTAAAAGTTTTAGTTTCAAACTCGTTTGCAAGCCAAATTTCAAAAGTTGCGAGGTTATTGTCTAATATATGAAAGAAAATGTAATTTAATAGCATGCCTGAAAAAATTAGGGCTTGAAATCTCTTTTTCGTGGAGTTATAGACCTAAAACTAATAAACCGTCGTCAACGTTTAATTGTGCATTATACGTGTATTCACCCGGTGAGAAAGTTCGCACACGGATTCCACGGAGTACCACATTGATATGCGTGACCCCTACGTGAACCGCGCTAGCTACGTGACCCGCGCACAAATAACAACGGCATAAGCGAATACTAAACAAAATAACCCAACCTCGCTTAAACTAACTACATGACTGTAATTATATATTCTTCATTTTTGAGATCTTTTTTCCGTGACATACCTTTACAAATGTCGGCTTCACAATACCTTTACAAGAATAAGTACAATATTGTTGTAATATTATGCTAAATCAGTTAAACTCCTTTATTGACCGATATATAGTTTGATGGAGGGACGCATTCGTTTTTCTTTCGTCGAATTCAAATTACAGGGTTGTTCGATCTGATTTTGTGTGTGTGTGTTACATTCATCCCCATCCGTCAACTGGAAACTGTTCAGACGTTTTGTAAAAGAGGGCCTGTCCCTTTAAAAAGGTGATTGTGTTTTAAAGTGATCCATCAACTTTGTCAAATTCAACAACAAAATTAAAAGCTTTTCCACTTCTTTTTAACTTGCTAATGGTCAAAAGAATTAAGTGGGTTTTGATTGTTCAAATGACTCGCTAATTATGGAAACATTTCAATATGAATTAAAAGCATTCTGGAACGTTTTTGATTGCAGTCAAAGTATATTATAAATACCATTCTTATATTATAGTGAATTATTCATAAAATAATTTTGGATGAATTTTCACCGTTGAGTGTTTATACTGTTAAATGTAAGCATTATGCGTGTAAAATTGAGTCAATTAGTAAAATGTCATTTTTGTTCTTCTACCCATGTATTCTTTTTTTTTTTTCAATGCAACATAAATGTTATAAATTTGATTTAATTTGTCTATTCATGTTGTTGGCCTCATGATGTATAATTAGCTTTTTGTAAATACAATAACACTGTATTATGACTTTGTAACAGAGGCTATGGATACAGGGACTGAGACAAATATTAGGCATGCAATGAGTATGGTTGGAAATCCAAGAGGAAGACATATTCTTGTCAACAAGGCAACGATGTCAATTTCCAAATTGTTATGTTAAAGCACTTGTAACCAGAACTATGGAGAAAGGGCGTGATACGAATAGGTGTTGTGATTTTGTGATTTTGAAACCGAAACATGTACGATGATATTAAGCAGTATAAGTATCATTATCCAATAATGTAAAATATATCACGTAAGGCATCCAATAAAACAATGTGTTGGAGTAGCGCCCCCTACACCCTCCCAAACAAGAAACATGACAATTTTAGTGGGCAAAACAATATTGCTGAAGTTATGTATGGTATATATTTAAATTAGATCAATTACAAATAAGTGATATTCAATACTCACATTACATTATGGGAAATTATTCATCTCCACCCACCCCAAACCTGTGTCCGCCCGTATTGTCCATGGCTGACGTGCGGATAAATTCAATATTACACAGTCACCGGCCCGTTACCAGGGGGTGGTTTAGGTGCGTACGCATCCCCCCCCCCCCCCCCCCCCCCCAAAAAAAAAAAAAAAAAAAAATTCATAAAGGTCCACTTTTTGCCGGTCTCGGGTCCACTTTTAACCGGTCTCGCTTCCACTGTTTACCAATCTCGGGTCCACCATCTGCTACGGTCACAACTCAGAGCGGCGACCGACCGATTTGTAGCCTGCTCGGTCGCCGCTGGAATTTAGGCATCGCCCAGCGATTTTGGGGAAGTCGAGCAGGCTGTAGAGCCCCAGCGGTTCCTGGGCGGTGCCCTGTCGGTGTCCCGTCGGTCACCGGTCGATTTTATGTCACAACTGGGCTAAATTAGGGAGTTTCTCCGCGCGGCGTCCCGGCAGTGACCGACCGATGACCCACCGGTTCCCGAGCGGTCTCCCACCCGTCCGGTCACCGGCTGATTCTTAAGAAATCGCCCGGCGAGCGGCGGGTCACCTGTAGGTGTCCCGTAGGCGTACCGGCGGCGACCCGCCAGGCTCCGCCGGGAATTTATCACGGGCAACAGATGGCGTTCGATGGTAAATGTGAAAGTTTACCTGCAGGACTTTATAATGTTTGATAATTATACAACCTTGCATTTGTTTGTAACCAAAAGTGCGCAAGCGGGCGAGAAACATTACGGTAATTACCTTGTTTATATGATTTGTCACCTGAGAAAGAAATTCATGATGTGCCAAGTAAATCAAGCCTAATAGTATTAACTGAATTTACACTGATATTTCCTTGTACCTTATTTTATTTTTATTTTTTAATGAAGAGTCTTTAATTTGCAGTAAAGTTAAAATTTAAGACTAGTGGGGTGTATTCTGAAAACCAGTTTAAGTTCAAATTAGGTTAAAATTGTATGTACGTCATATCTCCGTCACTAAAATATGTTTTCGCAAGTCGCTATTTCTTAAAGTGATGCTGTAAAGTGTCTAACTCCACGAAAAAATACTTGGAGCTTCCTCGTTTCTCTTCTGCCGTGTTGTTTAGCTTATGAGATTTTTTCAAATGTCCCTTTGGTATGAAGATAATTATCATTGAAAATCATTATTTCAAAACCGTTGATCAACAGGTTTTGAATAGTCGTAGCTAAACGCGTCCGCATTGCAGCACGCGTTGCGGCGTGGGAACATTCCGGAGATTGAACTTTGAACGCGAAGTCCATGAATTCTGTACTACGTCTGTAAACATACACGGGTGCGATATCTCAAACGGCTGATTATTCCTGTGACAATGTATGGCAGACCATCAGTATTCGGTGATAAAATATGAACTCAATATTCGTTTTTTTTTCACTAGGTAAACAGTATTCGTTTTCTTTAAAACTTTCACAAATCTTTCAAATTGTATTTACAATGATATTGATATAGGATTGCAGTCTCCAATGTCATTTTGTGCAATATCTGACACTTTACAGGTATCACTTTAAAGGGATGGTTGAGTTCTGGTAAGGAGAGTACAGTTTCGGTGAAACTGAATTTTTAGTAACCAAAACCTGCATCATTAGACTACAAACTAATAGTTATTCTAGAAGGGAAAACAATATTACATATGACTTAGTAAAGATCATGTTATCATTCAAAAAGAGCCGTTAAAACGTAAGAGGGCGCTCTCTAAACACTCATCGGTTTCAAACCATTTTGAATACAATATTGTGCATGTGATTTTTTGTGATTAGATAGAGAAATAACCAACAACTATTTAAATACCTATTCTGTTACTTTTTGAAAAGAGGAAGCATTTTTTTGAATTTTTAACGGCTGGGTTCAAAATTATTGAAGTGTGGGGCCCCACATTTATTACAAATGACTATGATTATGGATATTTCAGCCGTTCTGAACCGATTTTGATCAAATAAAGTTTATTCTGTCATTAAAATATTGTGCTCTTTAAAATTGTTCACTCAGTTTTTCATTATCTCACAAAAATTCATTGTATGTAGCGCCCTCTCTACCAAAACTTAACTATCCCTTTAAGTACAGTGTCATATTTTAGTGACGTAGATATGGACGTAGATAGAATCAATTTTAGCCTAAATCGTTTTCAGAATTCAGGACTTGGGCCGTTCTTAATTAATTTTAAAGCGCATAGTGCGGTGGTACATAGAAGAGTAAAAATATATGATTAAATGTAGACTCGCATGTATTGTGTGTGTGTGTGTGTGTGTGTGTTTGTACGTGTGTGTGTGTGTGTGTGCGTGTGTGTGTGTGTGTGTGTTCGTGTGTGTATATGCGTACACACACACACACACACACACACACACGCACACACACACACACACTTTTGTGGAGCGCCTATATACATACCAAACAATGATCGATTTAGGTCAAAAATAGGTCAAGTTGGTCATCGGCTGCCGAGCGGTCGCCGCCCGGTGACCGACTGATCTCCCATCGGCGACCGCTCGGCAGCCGATGACCTATTTGACAATTTTGACCTAAATCGCTCGATGGCGACCGCTCGATTAGGTCGGTGCCCGGGCGGCGACCGCTCGGCCCACCGAGCGTATTTTGGGCGGCGAGTGAAAAGTGAGCAAGGCGCCGCCCAAATTTTAACTCCGCGCTAAAACTTCAGCGGCGACCGAGCGATGCCTAAAACCCGCCGCTCGGCCGCCGAGCAGGCTACTTTTTGCGGTTGTGACCATATCAATAAACCAATGGTCAACATAACCATGCAGTGGGCTAGGCCGCAAAATGGTTGGTGACGGACATCTCCCCCCCCCCCCCCCCCCCCCTCGCTTACACGACTTTGAAACAGTGGTCTCGGTCTCGGGCAAATTTCGGGTTTTGTCTTGGTCCCATTTGGTAAATTATGCACCCCCCCCCCCCCCCCCCCCCCCCCCTTGAAAATCATGGCTATACGGGCCTTCAGTCACAGATGAATATTTTACTGCTTTTAAAATATACATGTTTGGTTATTAAATTTTACAAATGTTGCTCATCAAAAGGATATTCTTTTCAACATGCTACATCTCCTCCAAAATAATGGGAATACGTGCGACATTGCCCTTGTAATTATACATTCACGACCACTACTCACACTTAAGTTCCGCCTCCCATGTGTATAAGATGCGTACCACATCGGTATTTGGAGAGGGGCGCAACTTAATTGCTTGTTTTGCACAATGTATAATTAGGTGTAGTGAAGTGACATTTCAAAAGTGTTTCGAAACCAGCTCTTCAATTCGACCACTGAAAGAAATGACAGCATAACCTTCATCATTTGTATTTGTCCGTTGCACTGTTGAATAGGGACAATCAATACTATCGATCACATATCAATACATCTTTATGAAGAGATATTGGGAGTTCGTGGTCTCCTCATCTTGAAAATATCACTACAGCGTTTATCCTTGCATAATAATGGTTAAAACTAAATAAACATGGATTTATGGAAATCAATTCCAGTTATCGAGACAATGACACTCTTGATGTGTTTGCAGGGGCTTATGATCAGTGGAACTCACGCTGGGATTCCGACGAATATCACGGCGATAAGAGGCCAGGAAGTTGCTCTGACCTGTTACACGGGCACGTTCACTGGCACTGTGACATGGATCGTGGATGACAGCACAGACTCGGTTAAAATTACAACCTGTCTACAAAATGAACCTCTGTGTGGTGAAATTGGACTCACTGCAAAGTCCGTCTCAAGTTACAACGGTTCTCGTACTGCCACTACTTCCATATTGAAACTAACAACAAGCCAACCTGAGGTCGGTGTTCATGAGTGCAGATTAGATGACGAGATTATTCAGTCATTTGAGCTTGTTCTTGTCAATCGAGAAGATATTCAGAGGCCCACATGTTATGTTGCACCTCAAGTGGTATCAGATGAATTCTATATCGCAGAAATCAATTTCACATGTAGTTCCTATAATAAGGTAACTAATCAATTGTTGATGATCTACTTCGACGGGGAAAGTGCATCTCAAACCAAGTCTACACATCTCATCTACGCCACCGAGTATGCAACCTTTGCAGACTCCTCCCATGGCTCATGCGAAATGTCGATTGAAGGTCTGAGTGAAACATGGAGTTGCGTATTCCCTACTCATGTCGGCCTCATTCCCACCACCAAAGGGACTGATGTAGAGTTCGATTGTCGTGTTGGTGGTGTGGTAGAATGGCAGCTCTCATGGAGTCTGTTGGAGCCCGATTGCGTCATCGACATCGCGAATCGATCATGGATCCGAGGAGGAGGGCGATCGATGTTGCTTCGGGAGATGACTACGGGTGACTATGGTCGAGTGATCCAGTGCCTTGTCCATCAACCTAGAGACCCAGATAACATAACGTTCATCGGGTTCTACATGATTAAACCTGGCGATGACTTTACTCCTACTAGCAGCAGGGGTCCCAATGGAAATAATGCTGCTGAACCTCATAGTACCACTACGACGTACCGAATTCTGTTTGCCTTCTTTTTCATTTTATGGTTACTAACCGTCTTTACCACATGTGTTGTGAGTGTAGCCGTCTCCACATTTTGCAAACCCTTTTTAGAAAATAAAACGTACAACGAAGATATGCTAGAAATACCTGATTTGGATGATATCACCCATAACACGAACGTGGCAAGCGACTCAGCTCACACGTCGAGAGATGGTGTTCTTAATGTTCGTTTACTGGTAGTGAACAAGCTATTGATGAAGACGGTTATGAGATTCCAATGCGATTGAAGACAGATGTGAACATCGGAGAACTTAAACGATTCAACATAGACTGCAGCACTAGATCTTCTTCAGGAAACAGTCGCTATGGAGACGACATTGATGAAGATGGATATGAGATTCCCATACGAGGCAAGTCGGCGTACAGGTCAGATGACAACCAAGGAGGAGTAAAAGGATCCAGCAAAAACAGAGTTCGTGACTCGACTACGAAATGTGACCCGAGAATCGAACGATGTGGGGCCGATAGGGTCATCGATCAATATGGATATGAAGTACCAATGGTGACGAAACAAGTGCGTTTTTCAAGGAAGACAAAGATACGGGCAGTAACCAAGGTAGCTGATCATTTTGATCCGAGGAACTCCAGCTCTCTGCAGTCAAGTTCATCTTACCGGGACGTTATAGATGAGGACGGGTATGCAGTACCAATGGAACAACCGTGCCAATCGGAAGAGATCAAAGAAACAGCAGACAAGTCTGGTCTCGGCTCTGGAACCTGATAAGAGGATGTTCTCAAGAAGGTTACCCTGTTACTGATGAAGATGGACATGAGCTGGCTTTGATGAAGTTGGCACATCAATATGAGGAAGCAGTAAAAGGCAGAAAGGCGTCTCATGATGATGAAATTCACCACAAGTATGAAGACATGAGCTCTTATGTGTTGGGTCGACAATACGAATCAATGAAAAACCTCACCTACGAAAACTGAAGTAAATTTCTGACATCCTATTTAAATTTGTCGTCAACATTTGTTTAAAAAATAGATAGCCTTTCAGTCTTTATAAAGAAGATATTACACACTCTTTAGTATATAGCAACATAGAAGAATCGAATATGTCTCAAAATCCAGTCTCATTTTCTGCTTAGCTTGTAGTGCACTGTACATGACTGTATGCAATTATCTTTTTAAAAATGAATTGTTCACAGTTCACATATTTCACATCAAAGATATATGGTTCACTATTCGATTATAATTATTGTATTAATGTAATGTATTATTGTATTAAATGCATAAATAGTACGATTAAAATAGAGAAGTATTTCAAATTGAAAGAGCTAGGAAGGAGCGGGGGAGGGGTCCGTAGCCCGGGGGGGGGGGTGGGGGGGGGGGCACTCGAATTATTTTTTGACGGGGGTGTGCCTCACAGAACTCTGAAATGGGGGTCTGAAGAGCTGACTACAAGCACAAAATATAGGATCTTTGGAGCTACAAAAACCCTGAAACTGGAGTTAAGGGGTCTAAGGAGCAGACTAAAACTACAAAATACATAGACTTGGAGCTACCAGAGACCTACGGAAACCCTCAAAAAGGCTCAAATGGTAGTCCAAGGAGCCAAACTAGAAGAGAATAATGGACTTGGCGCTAGTCAAATACATAGCCAAGTCATTCCGGGGGTCTATGGAGCCGAACTAGAAGAAGAATAATGGACTTGGCGCTACTACTAACTACCTAGCCAAGTCATTCCGGGGGTCTATGGAGCAGCAATTTGGGAAAATCGGGTATCTTTAGAGCTGCGATCGGGTGTGAAAAAGGGGTTCTTTTAAGCGGCACATACCCGTCTTACATTATACATGAGTGCCCCCCCCCCCCCCCCCGGGGTCCGTAGTAAGATTTGTTCATCTTTTATGTATGATTCGCCAATTGTACTTCATTTCATCCCAATTAAGTTGATACATTGTATTGTGTGTTTAATTATAATTTGAAGGAATAAAACATAAACAAATCTGTCTCACCCATGAGATTTTCTTGTTATTTCACGCAACATGAATGCATGAAAACATTTCAACAGGAAACGTGGATAAACGTATTCAGGAGAGTATAAGGCTTGCATGCAAGGCCAACTGAAAACCGGAACTTACCGCTGCTTGGTCAAGTGGTACTTTGTTATCCTTGAAAAAATAACAATATCGGTTTCAAACCTTTTGCTTTTCTTGAATAACAATATTGTAGCAATGAAGAGAGATAGAAGGATTCAAGATAATACATTGACATGCAATATTATCGATTGAAACCGAAACCAGGGGTATTTTTATCATTGTAGAATAAATCTTGTTATCCTTGTCAAGTTCGCATTTTGCGGTTTCAAACTTTTCAAGTTTGTATCAAATTAAAGTTGTTTTTGGTATGCTTTTACATAATAATGTGTATAGTAGATAATATTAGTCTTTTAAATCACATTAGTAGATCTATGGTGGAACGATAATCGTCAACTTTTTGCCATAAAACATTTACCAGAGGAATCTGGAGGATCGTTTAGATATCTTTATAGATAATATTTGTATGTGTTTATGTGGCGGGGGAAATTGACCAGATGCAAAGGAGAACTCGGGCATCTATAGTACATTGGGTAATATGCAATCACGTATTCATGTTCATTGACTTGTGCACAGCTTGTGCACAACAAAATGTTACGTACTTTAATTTGAAGTTATTGATTAGTTGCGTGAAATTGAGTGTGAATTATGCAACACGACGACACGTCAACACGCCAACATTCTTACATCCATATATACTCCGCAAAAAAAGAAACTGGACACTTGTACATGTATAAGCTGAAATATTTCATATTAATGTACGATAAAGTGTAGATTATCATATATCAATTTAATGGGAATTTAGTCCTCTGCATGCAGGGTATAAATTAAAGGTTTAATCGTTCATGCATGGAATGCCATAGTCAATTAACCATAGCAAAGTCTGTTTTCAAAAATAGCAAATACAATGGAGGACCACACCATTCGACTGAAATGATCAGGATGATAGTAAGCGTTTCACTTAAAACAAGATGTGCGGGGCAAGTAAATTATGACATTATTTAACTTTATTGTTATGAACAAACTGAAAATACAAATTTTTCAATAAAACAGGGCCAGGCTATGAGAGCATCATCATACTGGTCTGTATTAGAGGCATGAAGCTTGTCTGTTTGAGTGTGTCCCCTGCAATTTTAACCATAGTTACCTAGATAAATGTCATGTTAAAGAATGCCCAACTGTTTGACCAATGGTGACATCAGGTTTTGAAGATATTTGGACTACGGTAGAATTCTTGAGAAGAATTTATACCATTTTTCATGCTGAAATAAGGGCACAAACTGTGTTTTCGACTAATAAACCTTTGCCATGGAATTCCCCATTTTAGTACTTTTGGATTAAAATAAAACCTATAACGTTCACAATTTGTCTTCATTTATACTTTTTATTGAGATGAAGATAGAAAAGGTCACATTTGTATTGAAAAATTATGCCATGTCATGAATATAGCGTTTTAGATTATGCTTATCAACATTTATATGGTTGAGTGGATGTTCCATGTTTGCTATTTTTGAAAACAGACCTTGCTGTGGTTAATTGACCGTGACAAGTCATGCATGAATGATTTCATCTGGATGTTATGCCGATATTGAAGAGGGTCGTTCTATATTTAATATGATATACAATATCATATATTTTATCGTAAATGAATATGAAATATTTGGTCTTATACAAGTGTCCAGTTTCTTTTTTTGCGGAGTATAGAACTGGCTGTCACTACTTACATTATATATGTCACAATGAAACCGACACGATACCGTGCAAGAAGATACTTCCTCATCCAAGAATCTGACAGTGGATTGTAGCTTTATTTTATATAAGACCGAACTCTGAACTAACATAAATCAAGTAGGTGGGTGTGATATTCTAAAACACAATGCTTTTCAGTCAATGACAAATAACTTTTATCCTCATGTTTTTTTCTCTTTGATGCATGCAACTTAAATAATTAAGTAGGCTTGTCAGCGGTCGGCCTGATGTTTAATCTTTTCTTTTTTATTGGGGGGGGGGGGGGGTGGGGGCACGCCTTATAATAATAATAATAACAACAAATTACATTTATATAGCGCATCATATGAATAAACATCTCTATGCGCTTTACAGCAATATATTACAACAAATTACAGTAACAAAATTATCATACACATAAATCGAACTTACATACATACACATAATTATACACATTTTGCATCATTGTCCTATCTAAGATGAAACTCTAGACAAATTTAATTCTTAAATAGGTGGGTTTTTAACAGTTTCTTGAAAGTGTCCAGGGTTGGTGCGGCACGGATGTTGGAAAGGAGTTGGTTCACAGGGTTGGTGCTGAAAGCGCGTTGACCGTAGTGTTGCGTGTGTGCTCTTTGGACTTGAAGAAGTTTCTGAGACTGAGGTCGTAGGGAGCGGGATGGGGCGTATGGGTGCAGGAGTGCACAGATAATATACATGTACTGTGGTTATGTGTTTCTTCATTTGTTCAAAAGTGTACTCCTTTTCAACTGTTTTTTGTCAATTTTATTTGGGGGGCACGTGTAGCTTGTAAAACTGTGTAGCTTGTAAAGCTAATGAATAATGTGGCATATGGTGCAATGTTTGATCTGTTGAGGTCACTTTGCGAACATTTTGGGCAGGCGCGCCGGAAGCAGTTTTGGATTGGGGGGGGGGCAAAACCCGAAGGGGGCTCACGATTTATGTGTTATGGGGCTCATGCCCGACCACACTCACATGGTTGCCAATCCACCCCCCCCCCCCCCCCCCCCCCCTCCCCCACTTCAAGGGAGCTTTTGCATTTTTGGACTTGAAATAGTGCAATCTGGTGCATAAAAACAACATAGCTTACAGCCAAAAATGAGTCCCGAGGGAGCGAAGCGACCGAGGGCTTTGGAAGAGCCAGAGGGGGGGGGGGAGGGTTTGGGAGGGGGTATCCCCCTCCCACGGGGAAGATTTTGCATTTTTATACTTGAAATGATGCAATCTGGGGCATAAAAAACATAAACCATATGCCACATTTGTATGATCCAACATCATAGCTTACAGCTAAAAATGAGTCCTGAGGGAGCGAAGCGACCGAGGGCTGGGGCAGAGCCAGAGGGGGAGGGTTTGGGAGGGGTATCCCCCTCCCACGGGGAAGATTTTGCATTTTTATACTTGAAATGGTGCAATCTGGGGCATAAAAACATAAACCATATGTCACATTTGTATGATCCAACATCATAACTTTCAGCTAAAAATGAGTCACGAGGGAGCGAAGCGACCGAGGGCTGGGGCAGAGCCAGAGGGGAGGGTTTGGGAGAGGGTATCCCCCTCCCACGGGGAAGATTTTGCATTTTTATACTTGAAATGGTGCAATCTGGGGCATAAAAACATAAACCATATGCCACATTTGTATGATCCAACATCATAACTTTCAGCTAAAAATGAGTCCCGAGGGAGCGAAGCGACCGAGGGCTGGGGCAGAGCCAGAGGGGAGGGTTTGGGAGGGGGTATCCCCCTCCCACGGGGAAGATTTTGCATTTTTATACTTAGAATGGTGCAATCTGGGGCATAAAAACATAAACCATATGCCACATTTGTATGATCCAACATCATAGCTTACAACTAAAAATGAGTCCCGAGGGAGCGAAGCGACAGAGGGCTGGGGCAGATGAGGGGCAGAGGAGCCAGAGGAGGAGGGTTTGGGAGGGGTATCCCCCTCCCACGGGGAAGAGTTTGCATTTATTTACTTGTAATGGTGCGATTTGGTGCACGTCACACAAACAGCAGAGCAATAACAGCCTACACAGGAAGTACGTGGACTGGTACAGAAAAACCCACCCCAGACGTACCAAATGCAAGTTACACAACAAACTGAGATAATTTGTTTGCGCAGCGAAAATTTTAAATGGATGAATAACTCATTTTTTTTTTTTTTTTTTCCTTTTCTTTTCTTTCTCTTTCTTTCTTTTTTCTTCCTTTTTTTTGAGGGGGGGGGGGCTTTTTGGGGGGGCAAAAACGCGTTTTGCCCCCCCACTTTTTGGATTGGGGGGGGGCGGCCGCCCCCCCTGCCCCCCCACTTCCGGCGCCTATGATTTTGGGGGATGCAGAAGGTATAACTGTTTTCTTCAAGAACAAAATATAACTTTTTCCCAGTCGGTAGAATCATGACGCACTTACCCACATATAATTTAGTACATGGCGTCAAGTCCGAATTTCCTTCCTAATATAGGTATGCACCAGATTGCACAATTTCAAGTCCAAAAAATGCCAAAACTCCCTACCGTGGGAGGGGGGATCCCCCTCCCCTAGCTAAGTCCCTGCTCCCTCGCAAAGTCTCACACTCACTTCATGCTCAAAGTTGGCAACCCTGCCATTACGCTCATTACGCCATTGATCATCATATTATCGTCATTAACAACTTTACCATCATTATCACGACCAACACCACCACGACTACCGAAACCAAAGATCATATTATTAAGTAGAACTTAAAATTACGAGAAGCCGTTAGTATTTTGGAATTTTTGTTTGTAAAAGTTTTTTTTAAGGGCATAAAATATTGATTCAAATTATTAATATTTTCTTCTATCAAGGACATTTCATGTTATTGATGCAAAATTTATGAAAAGTCTCAAATACTTGCATTTTGGCTTTTGCATATATTTTATTCCAAGGTTACAAATGGCTTACCATAATTGTTAAGTCCAACTTAGAGTCAAGTTCAACTAAGGGTCTTTGAGAACCCCCCCCCCCCCCCCCCCCCCTCCAAGGGATTTTCACTACCTCCCTAATCCCACCCCAATGTATGCCCATGTTACAGTAACAAACAGGCAGGCAGGCAAGCATCAACAATCCCAATGTAGCAGGGGCCCTTATTACATTGAGTCACACCATCATTCCTGCTCAGGCAATGCAAAATGAGACCAGACGTGACGGTCACCAACATCAAGATCCTACATGGCTCTCTGAATGATTGTACATCATGGAGTAGATAATGTTTACTACCTCCAAAGACCAATCCCAAGGTATGCCCAAGTTACAGTACCACACACAACACAGACGGGCATCAAGTCAACAC
>JBAMJV010008378.1:0-25841 GCA_037951105.1 Echinarachnius parma
CAAAAGAGAGTTTTCATGGAGATGCTTTAGAAGTTGTTGGCACACTACACTTTCCAACACCTTGCTGACGAAGGGAAGGTTCGAGATTGGGCGATAATGTCCAAGACAGTCTGGGTCAAGGTTGGGCTTCTTGAGAGTCGGGACAATCAGAGCAGACTTGAAAGATGTAGGGAAAACTCCTGCTTGTAGAGACTGGTTGATGATATCTGATATGGCAGGGAGAAGCACGGGTAGGCATTCCTTAAACACCTGGGCAGGGATAGGATCTAATTTACACGACTTGATCTTATTTTAAGTTGTTTTCCTTCGTAAAAAAGGGGGACATTGATTTTACATTGATATTCAGTCATTCCTTTTCACAGTATACCTTATACCATTGCATGCTGAAGCCTAAACATTGAAATAATGTAATCAGAACAAATTGGGGAAATTTTACAATTGTGATTTAAATTATTGTGACTTAATTGTGAGTTATTTCACTGTTTAACCATAACAGAGTATTAAAAACAAGTATCCATAACTCATATAGCATAATTACCACAGCAAGTGCAAACATTACCCCTGACATAGTGGTACGGACGTTTGACTGACGATCTTATTGGCGAGGGTTCGAATCTCGGCTAGGGTTTATTTTTTCGTTTTTATAATCATGAATTTTTATTCATTCTCGTGTAATTCTAATCAACATACAATTTTTAACAACAAATACATACACTGTTTGTAGGAGAAAATAACAACCCACCTGTATTTTTACATCAGAATTTATGGCGACTCTGTTGACACCAGATTTGCTGTAAAATTACAGAGATTTTTTTTACAGTATTTTGATGCAGTTAATATATATAATGTCGTTACGATGAGGCGGGCGATGAGGTGCCTTTCCATCATTATGTATTATTGGATAGTATATGGGAGACATATATCCTTTGTGAATACGAATTCAAATGATTACGAGAGAGAGAATACACCTACTATTAAAAAAAGAAAACACATATGTGCTAGCAACTACAAACAATTTGCATTCACCTATAGGAATGTATCTCTAATAATCCACCAACAGATAGATGCCCTAACGGAGGTAGTTGAAGCAGTGCGTGGTTACCCCGTGGAAGTCTACATGGATGGTGGTGTACGGACGGGGACCGATGTCTTCAAGGCGCTGGCAAGAGGAGCAAAAGCAGTGTTCATCGGAAGACCAGTCGTGTGGGGACTTGCATGCAATGTACGTATCCATACACATGTATAGCATTTCTCGAAAGGCCTTGGTTCGTAAAGTTTATTATCGATAAGGGTCACATTGGTTCGAAAATACAAATATTTCAAAGGGTGGTACAGTTTTGGTTAAGAGGGCGCTTCAAGAAATACTTTTTTGTGAGGTAATGACAAACTAAGTGTCAATTTGAAAAGGCACACACTAAAAAAAAAACAGAATACACTTTGTTTGATCAAAATCGGTTCAGAACAGCTGAAGTATCCATAGATATATCCCATTTGTATAAATATAAATGTTGGGATCCAACGTTTATTCAATAATTGCACAAAATATTTTAAAATCCTATACTTTTTTGAAAATATTTATATTTCTATTCAATATCTCTATTGAATAATTATTATATACAAACATCAAATTTACATTTTTTTGTGGGGGGATGTTTCAAACTTTGAGGTATCTGGACGGCGCCCTCTTGTGTTAATGACTGCTTTTTAATGAAAACAGTCGCGTGACCTAGCCGTTCATATGTTGTTCTACCATTCAAGCATCATTGGATTATAATTAGTTTTTAATGAAGACTTTGAAGATCTTGATTGTATTATGAATAGTGACCCTTTCTTATATAACGAATAGCGTCTCTCATATTGTATTATGAATAACGACCCTTTTCCTACATTATGAATAGCAGACCCTTATGGAGAGCAACCCCCGAAATGAAATATGAATAGCGACCTTTCTTAATTTGTTATGAATATCGACCCTTTGATATAAGCTTATGACTAGCGAACGACCAATCCTCTGCAACTTTGTTTATTTTTGTTTTCATTTATGTATTTATTTATTTTATTTGTTTAATTTAATTTTATTAGTTTTGTTTTTTTATTAATTTTTTGTTTAATTTAATTTAATTTAATTAATTTTTGTTTTTAATTAATTAGTTGTATTATTACTACTACTGTTATTTTGTGTATGGGGGGGGGGGGGGTGGGGTGCCCCTCTTATTGGGAATTATGTCCCCGACGTTGCCTCACCCCCCCCCCCCCCCCCCCCATCCTAAAATTTACCCCTGTTACACCAGTGCGCGTCCATAATTGACAATAAATCAAGCGTACGAAATAATCATATATAATCATATTTACATTGCACTAATTTATTTATTCCCAAATTATTATATTGTTCTTACCATGTAAAAGTTTCATCACTAATGAAGATTATTTCTTCATCGATGCAAACACTTTGTCTTTATTTTTTCTGAATTTCAGGGTGAGGATGGCGTAGCTCAAGTCTTGGAGATACTAAAAGATGAGTTCAGTGTCACGATGGCTCTAATGGGTAAGACAGTTAAAGGGATAGTACAGTTCCGGTCTAACTGAATTTTAGTAACTAAAACTTGCACGTTATCATTCAAAACTTGCCAAAATGTGTGCATGTGTTGTTTGGTTAAAATTATGATTCAATAGAAAGATCATCAAAATCAATTCCAATCGGATATATTTACGGATATGTAATCTGTTTCTGAACCAATTTTATTGATCAAAGTGTATAATTGTCTTTGAAATCATGTGCTTTTTCGAATATTACACTTACTTTTTCATTACCTTACAACAAATTACTTTTTGAAGCGCCCTGCCTAAACCAAACCGTACTAACCCTTTAACTTTAATCAGTTTATTAGTTGATTATCTTCAAAATGTAAACGCTGGTGTTAATTTTATCATACTCAATGGATAGTGGTTTTCTTGCGAGCATTTAACCAAATTATTATAAATGGTTGATAATTTGAGTAACAATTCTCTTTTCTACTGACTAACATAAAATGTATTCTTGCTTCATAGCGAGCAGGTAACAGAATTTAATGTAAATGGCTGATAATTTAATTGCTACATTGTTTTGCTATTGTTTTCTTGTTCTTAATTGCAGGTTGCAGTAAACTGAGCGATATTGATGCATCCATGGTGGTACACGAATCGTACTTCTATAATAATTCTAAACTTTAGCTCGGGAGAGCCTGATGCTGTTGGTAAAGCTTCTTACCTAAATAGAAAATATCCCGTTGGAATCCCATTTTCTTTGCTCTTTTTCAATCACATTAAACATAAAATAAACAGAAATAGAAGTGCGCTAGTTCTTTGTTTGTACTTTGTTTAATACTGAGATAATCATGTTTGGGATCCTAGTAAAAACAAATCTAGCTCTCTTTAATTTTTTGGGGATATTCTCAAATTTGAAAATAGGGAAGGCTCCGACCTATAGTACAAGACTCAATTTCGCAACAACAAAATCGACTTTACGCCCTCTCACTTTCACCCGACGATATACTATATTGTATTTGCTTTACGTATGACAACTCTTTATTTTGATACATAAATCAACATTGTAGCCACTTATTCTATGTGTGATTGTCAAGTTGGACGTTTTATTATGCTATAGCATGTTGTGTATGTTTTATGTATGCTGTGAAGCATATTATAAAGTAATTATTCGTTATAATTGTAAGACCTTATAGCTGCACAGTACATACTTCATTTCTTCTGAAAATAATGATGCAATATGCCGTTCCATTTCAGTTGTAAATCGTGAATATTATCAAATTAAACACTAAAGAACTGAATAGAAAGACATTTAATAAATGAAAATGAGCAAAGAAAAAAAAAGGGGTTCGCCGGGAATCGAACCCGAGACCTCCAGATTGCCTGACCGGTAGGCTATTCAACTTTCGAGCCACAAAGACCCTTGTATGGGGAAACTTCCCATTCAATACGTTTGAATGCTCGTAATAAGCAGAAGCTATATAAACCTGACACTAACACTAAGGTATTTTCTATGTCAAGTCTTTCATATTGAACCCCCAAAATGGTATCGTCATATTCGCGCATGTCTGTTGGATATCGAGATGAAAATACACATTTTCCAATAAACAGGGCCAGGGTATGAGAACATCAACATACTTGTCTGTCTTTGAGGCATGAAGCTTGTCTGTTTCATGTGTCTCCTGCAAGTTTAACCTTATTTACCTAGAGAAATGACATGTAAGAGACTACCCAACTGGTTGACCAAGGGTGACATCATGTTTTGAAGATTTTTGGACTATATATACGGTAGAATTCTTGAGAAGAATTTATACCAAGTTTCATGCTGAAATAAGGACACAAACTGTGGTTTTGACAAATAAACCGTTACTAAGGAATTCCCCATTTTGTTACATTTGGATGAAAATAAAACCTATAACATTCACAATTTGTCCTCATTTTACCTTTTGTATTGAGATGAACAAAAAATAGCACATGTGTAATGAAAATGATGCCATGTCATGAATGAAACGTTTTAGGTTATGCTTATCAACATTTATATGGTTGAGTGACTGTTCATTTTTGCTATTTTTGAAAACAGACCTTGCTGTGGTTAATTGACCGTGACA
Organism: Echinarachnius parma; assembly: GCA_037951105.1. NCBI lineage: Eukaryota > Metazoa > Echinodermata > Echinoidea > Clypeasteroida > Echinarachniidae > Echinarachnius > Echinarachnius parma. The sequence continues at coordinate 4,632 of JBAMJV010008378.1, forward strand.
AGTCATGCATGAATGATTTCATCTGGATTTTATGCCAATATTGACGAGGGTCATTGTATCTTTAATTTGATATACAATATCATATATTGTATCGTAAATAAATATTATATATTTTGGCTTAAATAAGTGTCCCGTTTCTTTTTTTGCGGAGTTTGTTTGTTTCGTATGACATATATGCACATTTATAAATTCAAGTCTAGGTTTCTCAGCCAGGTCAGAGCAGCATCTGTTGTCCGATGAATCCCCTCAAAACTATCAGGGAAACATCGGAGAGGGCACTCATTTACCACATGCTTCACTGTCTGGTCTGGGTTCCCGCAGTCACATGCAGGGCTGTCTTTCATTTTCCATCGGTGGAGATGATGGGCTGACCTTGCATGGAGTGTTCTTATCCTGTTCAGAGTCACCCATTGCTTTCTGGGGAGGTTGAACCCTGCTGGCTCTGACGTAGGGTCCTGTACAAGGTCATGGTTAGGGAAATCGGACTCTGCCCAGGTTTTGCGCCATTCTCCTTTCAGGTCAAACTCTTCTAGAGACTTTGCAGAAGTCCAAAAGGGTGTCCGTGATTTGAGGCGCATTTTGGGTAGGTTTCCTAGGTCTTCGTGGATAGGTAGGTCTGGGTTGGTGGAGGTGCGGTGTAGTTCCTTGCGCATTATCTCCTGTCTGCGTACACCAGGGGGAGCGATGTGGGAGAGAGCAGGTAGCCATTGAAGAGGTGTTGACTTTAGGGTGCCAGTAATTATTCTCATAGCCGAGTTCAAGATTACATCTACCTTCTTGGTATGGCAGCTCTCTGTCCACACTGGTGAGCAGTACTCTGCAACAGAGTAGACTAGAGCTATGCAGGCTGTTCGGAGGGTTTGTGTGCCTGAACCCCAGCTATTTCCTGCAAGCTTCCGGATAATGTTGACTCTGGTCTTCAGTTTTCCAGAAACCCTCTTGAGATGTTCACGATAGGTGAGGCTGCGGTCCAGGGTAACTCCAAGGTATTTGGGGAACTCTTCATGCTTAACTGTTTTGCCACAGAAGGTGACATTAAGTTCTGTTTTCGCTTGTCGGTTACTGAGGTGGAAGGCAGTGGTTGTAGTCTTATTGGGATTGGGACGAAGGCGCCAGTAGGTGAAGTAGTCCTCCATCTTCTTCGTGTCCTCGGTGAGGGTTCTGCTAAGTACGTCGAAATCGGTGGATTGGGTAGCTAGTGCAGGGTCATCTGCATACGCAAATTTCCTGGACGTGGTCTCCGGCATGTCACTTACATAAATGTTAAAAAGCATCGGGGCCAAGACAGATCCTTGAGGGAGGCCGTCGTTGAGGGTTCTAGCCGAGCTTGTTTGTCCTCCAAGTGAAACTCTGAATCTTCTGTTGCTGAGTATGGAAGCAAGGATGCGCATGGTTGTCTGACACTTGAAGATGCGGGACGCTTTGAGTAGCAGGCCATGTCTCCATACAGTGTCGTAGGCTGATGAGAGGTCAATCAGTGCCACGCCCGTTTTGAGGGCGCGCTGATATCCTGCCTCGATGAAGGTAGTGAGGGCTAGGACTTGGTCGGAACAGCTCCTTTTCGGTCTGAAGCCTGCTTGCTCCTTTGGTAGCACAGGTTCTACCAATGGGCTAAGCCTGACTAGAAGGAGGCGCTCGAACAATTTGTAGGATGTGCACAGAAGAGAGATGGGACGGTAGCTTGCAGGGTCGTTCGCAGGTTTCCCTGGTTTGATGATCGCAATCACTTTGGACTCTCTCCAAGCCTTTGGGATAACTCCGGAAGAGTGGATGTGTGTGAAGAATGAGGCCAGCCAGCCGCGGCCTTTTGGTCCAAGGTTCTTCAGGAATTCTGGGTAGATTCCATCAATTCCCATCAATTTTGCGGAGTATATTAAGTATATAAATGAGTATTGAAATGTGATGTAATAAAACTAAATATGCCAACCCGGCAGCCCTTTACCGCATGCTTCAATGTCATTATTCATTAAATGCGACTTATCTTTACCATTGTTTTAAATAATTAAATGATACATACAAAAAAAAACATTCAAAATCAATTTATGACAAAGAGGCCAAGGACGACTATGATGATGATAATAATATTGGTGGTCGTGATGATGGTGATGATGAGATGATGATGTAATGTTGATATGATGAAAATAATATAACATGACTGCGACGACGACGACGATGATGATGATGATGAGGGTGGGGTTGGTGGTGATGATAATGATGATGGTTGTGATTATGATGATGATGCTGGTGATAGTGTCGCCGATAGTGGTGGTTATAATGATTGTGATGACGTTGATAAAGAAATTATACTGAAGGTTGTTGTCGTGTTGGTGATGGTTGCGACGGCGAAGAAGACGTCTACGACGATGATGATGATGACGAAAATTGTAAGAATCAGAACGATAATTATGATGATGATGATGTTGATTGTGAAGGTAAAGTTCTTGGCCATCTTATTTGATGGTTTGTTATAACTTTGTCGTCGGGTTATACATGATTTGGGTTACTGATCGCGGGATCAATGTATGCTATTTTTGTATTGTATTCTGCATTCGCAAAATCCGATTCATCATGAACATACGTTTTCAATATTTCTCTATAAACAATACGATTTCGCACATTTTTCCGGGGATATACATTATCCCCGGAAAAATGGGCGGAAATCGTATAAATGACTTTGTATAATGTGGTAATATTTTTCTTATTAAACGCGTTTAGTCACAAATGTTTATACGACATTATAATTTGTACATGTTTTCATAACGTCAATTTAAAGATATGGAATGTTCTAACTCTTCAGAAAAATACGTTTCTAAAATAATACTTTGTTAAGGTTGGCGTTCTTCACTCTTTACGGGAATGATTATCATTGGAGGAAATGGATAAAGCAAACGTTGGTAACATGGTGATATCTGTGTACTGTCACCACCTATGGGAACATACAAGTGTTTAAAGGGACTTAGTAACATTGTCCAAATCCTCAAAATCCAATTGGAATTCTAGCGGTTCCCTCATACATTGTTGTATTCGTATTAACAATAAAAGCATGGGACAGGTTTCGGTTTTTCAAATTTCCCTTTGGTTAAAACATATTTACGATTGAGGTGTTCATATGTTAAATTATCCACTGGACCGCGAAAACCGTGTACAAAGTGTGTGCACTGAGTAATTTTGCATCACTTTGCATTTTTGCTCATTACTCGGCCATATAACGTCAATTGACTCCATTTACCTTGACATTTTCACACAACACCTAGTGAACATATCAGATAACAACAATTATACATTGTATCAACCACTCATCACTGTTTTGCACAATGTCATCAAAGTTACTAGATCCCTTTAATACAGGCTGATTGATAGTGAGCACGATCAGTATTAAAGGATGGTTCGGACGATTTCAAAATTAATGTACCAGAATCTAAACAAATTACTCATTGGTAATATATTTTTATAAAAAAAAATATCCTATCAGGATGATTTATACTCGATTGTTTTGTGTCTGCAATTTTTGATATTCATCGTCTATTTTCTGTACGCTTCCGATTTGTATCACGTGGTCGCGTGACGCGCCAGCCTCACTTTGCTTTGTATTGGCAGCAAAGTGAGGCATCGACGTCACGAAAATTGCATGCTGGGATAGATCCCACTGGCGGCAGATTCGATCAAGAACTGTTACCTTATTTAGTCCAAAAGTGATTGTGAATGATCCAGTTGGTCTTTTTTCGTCGGGACAAAGGCAATATGTTGAAAAAAATATTGCTTCTTTGATTGGTAAATGCTGGAAATCGTCCGAACCCCTCCTTAACGAGTCGGCTATTCAACTTTTGTATCTATTGATCATGTTAACAATCATCACCAGCCTGTATAAAACACTTGTATTTTCCCATATTACTTGGTACCCACGATCAATAATAAGACAGTTAACTAACTGCGATTATGTTTTGATCAAATACTAAATACAGTCCTGGGACTTCGTGAAATATAAGCGGAGAAACGAACTTTGAGAAGTATACATTTCCGAACTATATGTTTCATATTTCCGGTAGAATGATGTCCTGGGGCCCCGTTGCACAATCTATTGTAAGTCAGACTCATGTGTTCTTCATGGGCAAATCTAAATGGTTGAAACGCGCCAAATGTTATGACTTGCACTTAAAACTTACAATCAATTCAGTGGCGGATCTACGGGGGGGGGGGGCGGGTTAGGGGGTTTAACCCCCCCCCCCCCCCCCCCTTGGGCTGCCAAGTGAAAATGTGATGTGCATAGAAAAACGTCATCATGTGTCCAGACCCACACAGTATCCGCATCGTCATTGGGTCAACCCCCACCCCCCCCCCCCCCCCCTTAGCAAAAAACTTGATCCGCCACTGCAATTGTATCTCTTTCTGCAACGGGGCTATTGTGTTTATTGACTTGTACCTCGTGGACGTGGTGGTGTGTTGTCTCCAGTTGCGTGCGATGCGACTCGAGCTTCGCACCGAGAACATAAGGGTATCTATTCAGAATCACCGAACCTGAAATTCATACAATGTGACCGTAGTTTTGAGGCGTCAAACTTTTCTCCAGTGAGCCAAATCATAATCAGTTTGATCATATACCTCTGACCTCTGTAGGCTACTCTCCGCCGGCGAACAATATTTGAAACTATCAGTGACCCGTGCTCGCACGTGGCGGATATTTCATTAAATAGCCTTGGAAATATGAACAAGACCGGTCGCCTTCGTCGCGTGTGCCTGGACGACTTCGAGCGCGATGGCGGCCACGATCATCGATCCCGTCATGTTTGACTATTACCGAGGAGGGGCGCGGATGAAGAAATCACACTGAGAGAAAGTCGTGAATCGTATCTCAGGTAGGCCTAGGGTTAGCAATGAGAATATTATTTGGATCTAGTAACGTTGTCAAAAATCCACAAAATTTACTTTACAACTCTATTCGGTCCTTTCGTTATATAGATATCTATGATTGAAGTTCCAAGATTTGAAACTCTTTATTGGGGGAATTATAACTGTGTACAAAGTAAGTGCAATGAGTTTGCAAATGTCCACTTGCATTTTCGCTTATTTCTCGGTCATATTATGACATTCATTTAGCATGGAATTTTCACACATCACTCAGAAGATATATCAGGTCATGCAAATACACATTTTATCAACCCTTCGTCAGTTTTCGCACATATCAACAAAGTTTACTAGGTCCCTTTATTGAGCCACACTCTTGCCAGAGTTTTAGTTATTTTGGTCATCCTTCGAACCTTAAAACTAAATCAATTTTCATAATTATCCTGTTGTTTTATCAGAAGATTGGGTAAATTTATATAATCTTCAGCATGTATACTGCACCAGGAACACAATTTTGTTTGATAAGAATCACCAAATATTTAAAAAAATGCAAAAAATACGAAAAAAAAATACAATTTTCGCATAATTAATTAGCTCTAATTAGCATATTATACTTAAAACAAAAAATTCAACTATGCAATATTGTAGAGCTTGTGGACATCTATCACCATGCCAAATTTGGAGTCGATCGGAGTTTTGATTGCCGAGAAAACTGCAAAAAATACAAAAAAATACAATTTTTGCATAATTAATTAGCTCTAATTAGCATATTCTAATAAAAAAAAAAATTTACTTCGAAATATTGTAGACCTTAATGGACATCTATCACGATGCCAAATTTGGAGTCGATCGGAGTTTCGGTTGCCGAGATCTTAGTGGGGGGGCCCTTTTAGCCCCCCCCCCCCCCCCCCAGTTTTTTAAAGGTTCAAAATAGCCCAGTCTTTTTAGGGTTAAGGGCCGAGGGACTTTACCCTCCCCCCACCCCCCCCCCCCCTACTATTTCTCCTGAATGCTCATAAAAGCGTGCTGATGACGCCCCGCCAACTTCATGAGTTTTTTTTCAAGTCTTGCACATCTTTTGAAATTAAATTTGCGAAAATCAACCCCACCGTTAATTACAACTTCACGTGACATTTTGTCTGTGCATATCAGCCCCGACTTTGCTAATTTCCTTATTTGCGCACAAAACAAATGGAAACAAATATTTGTTTCTAAAAAGAGATAAAACATTGGTCACGTTTTCAATTGAGGGGTTTGTTTTGAGGCTCACAATTGTTCAATTGTTGTTTGAAGTTTAATAAAACAACAACAACAACAGTGAAATACATAAGTAAAGAAACAAGGAAATACATAAGAAATTAATCAAAACGTAAGCGAAACATAAGGAGTAACCTGGATGTTCCAAATTTTGTTTAGTGTATATATATTATTCTAAATGGATTTAAACATGTACGTAGTGAAAACTTATTTGCATACATTACCATAAATATATAAATGATTGAAAGAAAAATTAAAGTACAGTAGTATTCTGTACACTTTACTTAACATACGTGCAACGTCCTAGAAAGACATCAAATAAGCTCGGCCATGTTATGGTTAAAGGTATGGTGACAAGAAAACTGCCTCAAAATTGGGTTTTACTGTATCTAAGGTAGATTTTCATGAAGATTACTAATACAAACATATTTTCCTCGTGGGAAAACCCGGTAAAATAAAAAAAATCAACTTGTAAATTCACTTTCGGAACCCCCGTAAAAAAACTGAGTCCCGGGCGAACAAAAAATGACGTCATCTTTGTGACGTCACCTGCAGGCAATCGCAGTTTAGCTCGGTCATAGACGTACACGCTGAGTGCAATACTCACGTTGACACAGAGATATTATTTCCATTTGTTTCAATATTTGCAAACATTTGTTCAGGTTTATATCATGGACGATATACACTCAGATATGTAGCTGCATCCTGCTACAATTCATTTCTTAGCAATTCTTAAGCATTTTCAGTAAAACCTCAATTTACAAGCAAAAACGAGTTTGTTTTACAAGCAAGTCATAGGCTCTGCATGTAAACAATGCACATTCCTCCGCGTTGCGGTCTGCATGTGATGTCATGAATCGGGTGACACGTGCGCACATTCCCGCTCTGCTATAAATGACTTTTTTTAGGAGCTTGGAACGCCGATGCGAAATAAAGCAAACAAGTTGCATGAAATTTACCTTTTTTTCCCAACTTAAGGATTTCTTTGAAAAAAAGAGTGTGGTATATCAATAAAGGCACATATTTAAAGCTATAAACCTGAATCAAAGCCGGGATTTCCCCCCTCCTTTAATGCGAAACGTATCAAAGAGAAATGCCCCGATCAAATCCTCCAAGTCAATATTCAATTTACAATAATTATGATTTATGATAGTGATCTTTAGGTATCGCCTAAATCCAAGAGTAATGCGTAACATCTTCAAGAGAGATACCTCGACCAAATCCTCTACTTCAGTATACTAGTATTAATTTACAAAGTTCTATCTGATATTGATCTTTAGGTATCGCCTAAAATCAAGACTGATGCGTGACGTATCCAAGAGAGATACCTCGACCACCATCTTGGGACACAGAGTAGCCTTCCCGTGCTGCATCGCGCCCACCGCGTGCCACAAAGGGGCACACCCCGACGGTGAAATTGCCACAGCAAAAGGTGGGTTAAAGGGATCTCAAGTAACTTTGTTGACATGTGCAAAAAGTGATAAGTGGTTGATACAATGTATATTGTTATCTTATTATGTCCACTAGGTGTAGTGTGAATATTTCAAGTGAAATGGACTTTATATGGCCGAGTAATGAGCAAAAATGCAAAGTGACATTCACTAACTCATTGCACTCACTTTGTGCACGGTTCTGACGATCCATTGGATAATTTGACATCTGAACACTTCAATCATAAATATCTTTTTAACGAAAGGGAAATTCGAAAACCGAAACCTGTCCCATGCTTTTTTTGTTAATAAGAATACAACAAGGTATGAGGGAACCGCTAGAATTCCAATTGGATTTTTAGGATTTGGACAATGTTACAAGTCCCTTTAATTAGAGGCGTACACAGGATTGGACTATTCGATTGCATGTGTTAGTAAACTGGAACGTGACATGTCACGATTAGGTCCCGCTCCACGTTCACCCATCGTTCGGTCACCCGTCTCAGTCGAGTACCGAACATTGGACCGGCAACCCAGAGGGGTTCGGTGCATCCAAGGGATAACCAATTTCTGAACACAATACATTAAAATAAGATGGGAACCTAACAAATTCAAATATATGGGTGTGGCGGAGTCTTCCCGTTGTTTTTGCTCATGTGCGCCTCCAAATATGTCCCTTCGAAATACAATTCCTATACATTCATGTGTAGACAAGACGAACTCTAAAATTGTGATCATGTACGATGATTCTATTGTGTGCGTAATGAATGTACCATGGGCGTCGATCACGGGGGATGGGGGAGGGATATTTCCCCCCAATATCTGAGGTGGGGGGGGGGGGGGTGGCCTGTATTATTATTCCCCCAATATTTGGGATTGAAATATATATTAAAATATTAAAATAAAGGGTCATTGCCCCTTATCATTCATAATGTGAAAGTTGATACAATTTAAACCACATCTTGAGAGTGCTAATCTGCCCAAATCCGAAATCGTCCGGGGGCTATGCCCCTTGGACCTCCATTATAGTAATTTTACCCGGTCCCCTGTACACGTATAATAGTTTTATTCCGGAACTCTCGCTATGCCCACTTACTTTAGCTAACTAAACCGAACACAAAAAGTAACTACCCCCCTAAACAACTGCTCATAATTTCATGACCGATAATTGTTTCACGATGTCGTCATACCACAATGTTTCTATAATGGTTACGTACATTTTGTGTGAAAATAAGTTACATTCAACATTTCATAGCTGAATGAGCACAGATTGAAGACAAAATGACCCAATTCAAAAGTCAAAAGACCTTGCGCATGCCTGTACATTGTTGTGAAACAGCGCATGTGACTTAATGCATTGATTATGGTTAACTAAACAATGCTGTTTGATAACACATCCATTTTGATTTATTAGTGGCACATGTAATTAAATGCATTAATTGCTATTGTAAAACAGCGCAATTTGAAAGTTCCCAATACTCAATACGGAAATATTAATTTATTTTGCGAATTTTGAAATATGAACATTTTCTCTTTAATGTGTGTTTACTCAACCATGGATTTATGGTTACCTCTTATTTTTACACATTGTTCTTCTAACTATCATAGCAATATTTTGGGGAGACAAAATCTTGAAATGATTCTTGGTTTTGAAATTATAAGCAGTTGTGTTTAGGGGGGTAGTTACTTTTTTTGTTCGGTTTATATATCTAACTATTTAATAGCTTACTTTGTTTCCTTTTTTAATCTGAAAATCATTAGTTCTGTATATCAACAATCCAAAAGCTCTTGGGGGCTGCGCCCCCTGGTCCATAATCATAGATATTTGACCCGGTCCCCGTTACACGTATACAAGTTTTATTCATGAACTCTCGCCGCTATGCCCACTTAAATTAAGCGTACTATTTAATAGCTAACTATATTTCCTATTTGAATCTGGCCAACATCTTTAGTTCTGTATAGAAAAATAACAAAAGTTTCTGGGGGCTACGCCCCCTGGACCCCCATTTTAGTAATTTGACCCTGTCCCCATTACACGTATAATAGTTTTATTCAGGAACTCTCGCTATGCCCACTAAAATTGAGCTAACTATATATCTTACTTATAATACCTCAGTAATGGTTCCTGTTTGAATCTGGACAACTTTTCTAGTTCTGTAACGCAAAACCCGAAAGCTTCCCGGAGGGCTCTGCCCCTGGCCTCCATTATAGTCATTTGACCGGTCCACTGTACACGTATTATAGTTGTATTCAGGAACTCTCGCTATGCCCACTCAAATTTAGCTAACTGTATAACTATTTAATTGCTAACTACGTTTCCTTTTTGACTGGACAACATATTGAGTTTTGTATATCAAAAATCCAAAAGCTTACGGGGGCTACGCCCCCTGGACACCCATTGTGATTCCATTCAGGGATCCATCAGGGTGCTTGCAATTTGCACTTTATAAACTTCAAAATTCTTAACAGCTCAATCCAAAAGCTTGTGCCCCCATATACCAAATGATAAATGACAAAATGGTAAGAAATCTAATATGGTACTCATAATTATGAGTCTGTACATAATTTGGGAAAATCGTTGAAATATGAAGTTAAAGGGATAGTTGAGTATTGGTCAAACTTAACTTTAGTAACCAAAACCTGCACCATTACGGTACAAACTAATAGTTATGACTCCACCATGCTCGAAAAGTATACACAATTACAAACGACAAAGTAAAACCCCTGTTATCATTCAAAAAGAGCCGTTACAACTCAAGAGTCAAATTAACTCTAGAGAACGCTAGCGCTTCAGCGCTAGCGTTCTAGGTCCTTCTAATACGGGACGGAAAATAAATATTGTTTGTGCACGCTAATTGTGCTTAAAATTATACATATGATACGGTACTTACCACCGATTCATTCTCCAATATGTGATCCAACTATCGGTTGGATTAAAATTATGATTTTTCCCTCCATTCCGCTAAAAATCAGTGATTTATGCGCCTCCTCGACTTCTCTCCGTGTGTTAGCGCGACTCCGATGCGAACGGCGAACGGCGCTTGCGATACACATTGTACATGCGCGGTAAGCATAGGAGGACCTAGAACGCTAGCGTTCTCTAAAAGTGATGGCCGGACGTCAATCACTTTTATATAATATTTTGAAAGCAAATTTCACAACAATGAGAGCATTTGAATGGGAATTATTATTATTTCCCATGTTTTTTTTAATGATCTTTCACATGGAATTGAAATCAACCAAATCAGTTACAATTATTTTTGGGGGGCACTTCGGAAAATACCAATACTCAACGCTCCCTTTAATCAGCACACATACACATTTCTCACGGACGGAGGAGAGGGTGGAATGGAATTGAAAACAATTAACTCTTACTGATAATGAATAGGGTCTTTGGTACCACACAAAAACAATTGCAAATTAAAAAGTAGGTCTTACAAATAACATAATACCTATTGGAAATAAATTTGAGCATGAAAAGGACACAATAGAGAAATTTTCAAGAATCACTTAACCAAAAAATCGTAATTATTAGAAATTATTCCACCTATTTAGCTTCATATATGGGAAATGTTATATGTCCAATTGCATCGAACTTCGCATTAAGGAAATAATTACATGTGGTTTACGTTTAAGCATCTGCTGCTTCCGGGTTACTGATGGCCGTCAGTAGCGCTGCCAACGTCCAGCTGGAGGACATCGCCAAGGCAGCTCCATCGGGTCTGAGGATGATGCAGACCTACGTCTACAAGAACAGGAAGATTACAGAACTGTTCCTCAGACGAGCAGAGGCAGCGGGATATCAAGGTAAACCTTTGTTTGAATTTGTATCTAGGGGCTACATACCATGGGCGTACGGGCACAGTGGCATAGAAATGCGGGGGAGGGGGCACGGCAACCAATAACGTTACAAAATCCTCTTTAGTCAATATTCCGACCTGAGTGTGTATAGAAGGTAATCACAGTACCAGAAAGTGTACATGTTTCCACCTATTTTAAAGCACTACATGACTTTTAAAACCTTGTCCCTTAAAATTCGAGATTAGGGGGCGTGGCCAAATAACGTAATTACAGGCGGAAGTTGAGTTCAACTGTACAGACAAATCCGAACTCACTCCTGTAATAATGTCACACGCCTTTTGTGGAATGCGGACAGCATTTGGGCACTTTTATGGGGCGTTCCCAATGATATTTCTTTATTATTTACATTTTTTGATTAATGCATTTTTCGGAGAAAAACAATTACAGAATATCTGAAGTCAGTAAATCAGTATAAATTCAAATTATCCACCCTTTTGAAGATAGGAGCACTCTAATACCACCTAAAACTTTGCACGGGAAATGGGACTCTACAATCCATCAAATGCATTTATATTACTAATGCGCGCTGTGCTACGCCACCACTTTCCCAGCCTTCCGAAGTTCCGTGTACCCATTTCAAACCCCTTGGTAGAAAACAACATTGATACATTAATGTCGAGAACTCTATCAGTTTCGAACTCGAGACCTCATGATTGGAAGTCAAGCTCCTGTCAAATTGTGCCACAACACTTCCACAAACATTTAATAAAACTCAGGAAAGAATACAAACAAACCGTATACACGGACTATCACAGTCTTTTTTAGGACTACCCGAGAAAGTATAACCAACTGTCCTTTCCAAGACTACCACAGTCCTTTTTAGGACTACGCATGTCTGTCAGGAGTATCCACTCCCCTTACATGGTGCGACTGCAAGCCAACCTTGTATCTTCATCACCATGGGAACCGATACATCTAATTTTCGTTAGGTCTTATTTACATTCATCTTTTATTTTAGCCCTCCTGATCACGGTTGACTTTGCCGACTACGGGAAAAGGCGAGGGGAGGTGAAATTTGACATCTTCGAGGAAATAAAAGACGAGAAGAAGAAAGAATTCTACTCACAGCTAGTGTAAGCTTCGTCATTATTATTAATTTCATCTGTAATACACACCACAATTATGGTCATTTCTTGAAAGTTCCTAAAAATGGGGTCGATAAATCAAATAACATTATTACAGAGTTGCAGTATAATGCCTTGACCCGACTTGACCCGATCCAACTGATTTTCAGCCGGATTGGCTCAGTATATGCGCTGCCTCAGGACACCGGTTGTGCCATTCAAGAGCCAGTCGGAGGTCATTCGAGGCCAACTAAACATGTTGAATCGGCTCCGAATGAGCGAAACTGACTCTAGTCTGACTGAAAACCGGTCGGATCGGGTCGAGTTAGCAGACTCAATTTAGCAGTTTTCATATACATGTACCTCAATACTTTCGTATTACTCATCCCGCAATAAAAGCATGAAATAGGTTTCACTTTTCCGAATTTTTATATTTTTATAAAGAGTTTATGATTGAAGTGTTCGCATTTGAGCTGTATACAAAATAAGTGCAATGAGTTATCAAATATCACTTGCGATTTCCACGAATATAACAGGATCAATTTATCTATAATATAGTAACTTACTGTCAGCCTCATATGTAAATAAGCATTGTCATTCGACTTCAATCCGAGTACGGTACATGGACCATACAATGACACTTCCGTTGTTTAATAAAAGATGTATCATTATAGGTGCGTCAACATGAACATGATGGAGGTCGAGGAAGAGGTCGAACAAGCCAGGGCTTCCGGGGATATCTTCCTATGGGAGTACAACATGATGGCAGATAACTCGGCCACGTGGGAGAGCATCACCTGGATTAAGAGCATAGCGCGGATACCCATAGTCGTCAAGGGCGTTTTGTCAGGTGGGTTCATTTGGTCGTATATTGGTTGGGGCCTTCGTCTTTTGATAACAGAAAGTCTTAGATTCTATTCCCAACCGCGGTACATAGTAAGTATGTAGCTAACTCTGTCACATGGGAGGGCATCACCTGGATGAATAGCATATAGTGCGGATACCCGTAGTCGTCATAGGCGTGTTATCACGTTAGCTTCTTATTCACTATCTTGGAGTCTTGATATATTACCAATTACCATCATTACTGGAACGTGGTGAATCGTACAGTTAAAGGGATAGTTGAGTTTTGGTATAGAGGTAATGAAAAACTGAGTGTCAGATTTGAAAGAACATACAATTTTAAAGACAGTATCAACTTTATTTGATCAAAATCGGTTCAGAAAACAGTTGAAATTTTTAAATAAATATATTCGATCGGAATAAATGTCGGATCCCACATTTATTCGATGACTTAAAAAAGAAAAACAACGCTTACACTTTTCAACATTTTACAAAAGAGGTTTTCAAATAGTTGTTGATTATCTCTCTATCTAAACACTATTTCAACAAAACATCACATGCCCAATATTTTATTTTAAATGGTTGAAACCAATGAGTTTTTAGAGAGCGCCCTCTTGAGTTGTAATCGCTCTTCTTAAATGATAACTGGCGTTTTACTTAGTCATTTGTAATTTGTATTTCTTTCGAGCATGGTGGAGTTATAACTGTTAGTTTGTAATGTAATGGTGTAGGTTTTGGTTACAAAAATTCAGTTTGACCAAAACTGTACTCAGACTCTTTACCAAAATTCAACTATCCCTTTAACTGAAGGTATAAGGTACGAGGGTCCGAACCCGCCCCCAACACAATACGCACGCGCACACATACAAACAAACATGCAACGCACGCACACACAAACACACACACACACACACACACACACACACAGTACACACACACACATGCACACACAAACACACACGTATACATATGCACACACGAACACACGCGAACAATTAAGCACGCACGCCCGCACACATACACACACATACCATGACACACTTCCCATATCACACTTCATGTCCCCATCGTATTCTCTCATGGGAGTATTAAGAGACTTTGGGAATATTTATATCTCGTTTTGAATCTAAAAATAAGCCACACTTTGTTCCACTTCTTCCAGGCGAGATGGCCCGAGAGGCCGTTGCGGGTGGTGTGGATGGGATCCTTGTCTCAGCACATGGAGGGAGGCAGCTGGACACCGCCATATCACCGGTAAGTTGGTCAAAGCACAGGCAGTGGCGGATCTACGGGGGGGGGGGGGGGGTTAGGGGGTTTAAACCCCCCCCCCCCCCCCCCTTGGGCTGCCAAGTGAAAATGTGATGTGCATAGAAAAACGCCATCATGTGTCCAGACCCACACAGTATCCGCATCGTCATTGGGTCAACCCCCCCCCCCCCCCCCCACCCCCCCCCCCCCTAGCAAAAAGCTAGATCCGCCCCTGACGGGGCGTACATTTTCGTTATGTCATTTATTATGAATATTATGATGTGTATAAGTTATGGTATGGTGAGGCATAGTTAACAAAAAAATAATGCAATCGATAATAAATTAATCAAAACAAATTAACTAAAAATGGGGTTTGAGTTTATAAAATATGACTTCCCAGTGGAGATAGTCAGTGGAACAACCCTCGAAACACAAACTGATATTAGGGATCTATGTAATGCAGTAATAATTGCCGAACTATCCCGCTGGCGCCACTAATTCGTCGCTACTCGTTTGATGTATGCTCATCGGGGAGTTAATTATTACACACTATAATGCGTTGAATTATATTGTTCCCACTTCCTAGTTGACAGGTGTTGAGCGTATCCCTGTTTGTAGATGTCTGTAAGACAACTTTAAAGGCGTCTATAGTGACCGTGTTGACAATCAACTTTGTTGCTGCACCCAATTCCGGGCTTCTCGTTGGCTTTATGCTCATCGGGCAGTTGAAATTGCACAGTATAATGCGTTGAATTATATTGTCCTCACTCCCCTGTGGCCATATCTCTGTTTCTAAATGACTGTTCTTACATAAGTTTAATTTGTAATTAAGCACTAAATATGTACATGTACATGGTATCTGTTATGAGGAACAAAAGAAATCCCTCGCAGATCTCTTGTCTCATCGAGATGTCCGATCTTGGTATGATGTTTGTTTGTTTGTATGTTTGTTTGTTGGTTAGTTGCATGGTTGGTTCGCCTGATTTATTTGTGTGTGTTACTTGTTGTTTTCTTATGTAGCTCGATGCCCTTCCTGAGGTGGTGGATGCGGTCCGCGATACGCATGTCGAGGTCTATGTCGATGGCGGTGTACGAACAGGGACTGATATCCTCAAGGCCCTCGCACTGGGAGCACGGGCTGTGTTCATCGGCAGGCCTGCGCTCTATGGAATCGCTTGTGGTGTAAGCATAATTTTAAGTGATTTTTATAATTGATTTATCCATCAAACTATAGAAATTAATTTATTAATGTGATGCAGTTTCGTAGTTTCATTCTTTGTTGTTTAAAGTTGATTATAAGATAATGATAATGAATTGTAATGAATTGTGCAACTATACTCCCAGTAGGTTCTACACAGTAAAGGAAAAAGATGAATTTGCCATCAGGCCATTAACTGTTGGCCAGCCAATCAACACTCATTGTTCTTACGCGCCATTTTGTTTTCTGCCGTGTTTGTATAATACAGCTGTGATTTTAATGTTTGCATAATTATTAGTAAAAAGGCATTCGTAAAAACTTAAAGGGATCTAGTAACTTTGTTGACAAGTGCAAAAAGTGATGAATAATTAATTTAAAATGTGTTTTGGTGTGATTTGATATGTCCACAAAGTAATGTGTGAAAAGTTCACGTTAATTTGATGTTTATTGGCTGAGATATGAGTGAAAATGCAAAGTGATATTCACTAATTTATTGCACTTACTTTGTACACGGCTTAAACTATCCCGTAGACATTTTCATAGTAAATATCTTTTGAACCAAATTGAAATTTTTAAAATCGAAACTTTGCCTGTGCTTTTATTGTTAATATGAATATGATAAGGTATGATAGAACCACTAAAGTTCCAAATAAGTTTTGAGGATTTGGACAATGTTACTAAGTACCTTTAAATATTCAATTACTTGTGACACAACATACTGTATATAATATGTTATCGGTATTGACAACCAATTTTCTTTGATTTGATTGAAGGGTGAAGACGGGCTGAAAGAATTATTAAATATTCTCAAAGACGAGTTCAGCAGGGCAATGGCTTTAACAGGTTCGTTTTACTCTTGTAATCTTTGCATTACAGCAACTTTAGTACGATGGTTTTATTGTTTAATTGGCAACCAATTTTCCCATTTTGTTCATCTTCATAACAATAAGTAGCAATTCCTTCAAAAGCGTATGCATGTAGGTTACAACTTCAGTACATGTACCAGCTATCTCTGAAAACACTTAGAACATTGGTACACACATTTTAAATTATATAAAGTGGATAGCGTGCAACAGAAACTTGAAATACAGGAAAGTATTCCTTTAAGAAAACTACATCAGTCTCTAAATGGATAATAATGGTAAAAAATGTATAACTATATTGGTTAATAGACACAAATATTGAATGTATTAAACTTGCAGTTCAAATTACATTATGCATAAACAGAACAAATGTTCTGAATGTGATATTCACAAGAGAAATTTTTAGAGTGATAAGCATGCAGACCAAATATTTGGAAGATAAACAGAATTTAAATTAAAATTTAAATTATTTAACAAAATAATGTTTCATCGAATTAAATATAATTTATATCGACATTAATTAAAGTATTTCTTAAAACCTAGAAAAATGCTATAATATATGGAAGGTAAAGTCCAGTTAGACAAGGTTGCATGTATCGCATTTTTATTCAGTCGATTATTGTTTTCATCACACATGTAAAAATTGTACAAGAATGGGTATTTCATCAACTGATTAACGGTATAATGCAAAAGGTAATATAGACAGAAAATCAATCACTGTTCCGATAATTGTTCCACTGCGACTGCGTCTGTCGTCTGGCCGTGTTGGTTGGTTTTCTTTCGTTGTCGTTATTTCATCGTTGTTATTTTTTTTCATACACAGGTTGTAAAACTGTACAAGAAGTTGACTGACTCCTGCTCGTCCAAAAGTGTCACGTATGCACCTGTCACCTTTAGGAAGATTAACCTGTTCCCTACCAGATTTCGAAATTAATACGGGGCCTATATACCAGCTTCTCGAAGGCAATTCATCACACTTATTTATGATGAGAAAATAAATCATTCATAACTCACTTCATGGTCCGTAATTCCAAGGAGGTTCTTGGTAGTTCATAGAACATTAAAAACGTTCAGATTAAAATACAAAAGTAATGGTACACATGTGTGTTGTTACACACTTTTGGTAGTAGATAATGCAAATCTTGAAAGTTATAAAGATATATTTAAAGTCCTTCCCGTGCCAATTGTGGCACATAAAGCGGCGCCTATCTCCATGCTCGGTATACATTAGCTTTGATATATGGGTAACTCCACGAAAAATGTTACCCGAGGATGGAAAAATGAAACTCATGGGACAGCCTTGTTAACTACTGGATAGTAATGAGGAAGGACCATATTTTGATGACTAAAGGAAAAAAGTTTGAAATTCAATGCAGAATATTTTTTGTTTTGGCCATTGAAGTTGGGACAAAAATTATATGTATTACCCCTAAAATGATGAAATTTGCATCCGTTGTTTGTGAAATAAAATGTTAAAATATGGATCACTTCAGAACAATAATTCTACTTCTAATATCTTGTTTATGTTTTGTTTTAACATCATAGAAAAGGAAATTGTGTACAAATCTTTACTTTTTGAAAACTGTTATTGGATAAAATCTTGATTCTTACAACATTGATGTGTAATGTCCGTGACGTTTTAGATATAAAAGTTTTTGTAGAAGCAGAAGTCCTAATTCAATTTAATTTAAAATTAATTTGCAAAGCTAGAATGTGATATCATAAAGTATATCAAGAGCATTTACTAAAATATTTGATGGTTTGTCCAGAATGGCGTCACGGACATTACGTTACGGCTGCGTCACGGACATTACATACACAGTGAAAAGTATAAAAAAGCAGAGCTAAACATTTTCAAGCATTATTTTCTTATGTAAATCTCTTATTTTAGCCAAGAAATAAGATAATCCCAAGTAACAGGGGGACTACTACCTTCCTGGTACAAGTTTTAAAAAATTGTATCGTTAATCAGATAGTAAACTTTGAGTCAGTACTCTGAACTATTTATAAAACTAAATTCCTTGCTCAATTTGAACATGCATGTCTCAATAATCAATAAAAACTTGACTATAACTTACTGGGAGGAGAAATAGATGGTTAAATCTCATATAGTATGATCAAATTGCAAAAATTATACTCTTAGTCCATGATTTTCCATGTGTTATGCACATGATGTTCACAACTTTTTATATATTTTACATTTTTTTTGCACAAAACAGCATTGTACCTCATCAAAAATGTATAATATTGTTTAAAATAGTTGAACATTTGGGTTACTGCACATTCTTTTGAAAAATTTCAAATTTTACAATAATTTTGGAAAATATTATTGCTATTTTTAAAATAATTTTTTGCTAATTAAAAACAAAACTGAAATATAAATGTTTTCTTCAAAACTGTTTGATTACATATCAAATGTACAATTAAAAAGGTTTCATGCAAAATGGAGCATTTTTTGCGGGTTATTTCCGAGTATAGAGAAAGTGGACAAAAGTGTAATGTCCGTGACGCTAAAAATGTAATGTCCGTGACGCAACGTTCTGTTGTCTAGATCACATATGCCTGGCCCGTTTCGCAAAAAAAACACTTGGATTCAATTCATCATAGCCTTGTCTATAATTTAGTACCTAAATCACCTTTGTGAGGTCTAAGAACTCACAGACTTTTGCAAAGATGTATATGGATGCAAAAAGTCATGTCCAAAACATGTAATGTCCGTGACGGCGCACATTTTGCAGAATTACTCAGTAACGAATTGGATAAATGTTCTGAAACTTTTTTGAATACTTAACCAGGCTATTGATTTGTAATCAAAATAAAAGTTAGACATTAGTTACAGGTATGAATTAGTAGTGGCATTGGAAAGTCATGAAAATTCTCTGATTTGTAATGTCCGTGACGCTGGAGTTGCCCATATTGAAACATCTCATTTCTCTGGTATACCGTACACGTGGAGTGGTTTATCCAAGATATGTTTGTGTCTTTATATAATTATTTTGTTAATAATTCAAAAAAAGAATGCATACTAATAAAAGACAGGCTATATTTTTTATTTGATGTATATGATGTAAATGTTTTAACTGAAACAAATATTTGTACATGTATTCGCACATTAATATATTTAGTACTTATTTCTAATTATTGTAGAGTATTGGACAATGCCGGAAGTAGGGTGATAAATTTGCAATAATAGCATACCCAAACGCGATGGCTGGACATGTTACTTCTACTACGTAAATAGTATTTATTATGTTGCAAACTATGAATGGAAATGACAATTGTATTTGCATATTGATGAATATGATAATCTTCATATGAAATCTGCATATGAATTATAACGTGCCTCTCATTAGATGCATCACTAGGAAAGCCATAGTAAAATAATATTATGCATTATATATTGTATTAATTTCTATATTTAATATACATGTATGTAATATATCGAGATGAATAAAACGAATATAAAAAGAAAACTATATTATTCATGTATATTCTGATAAATAAAAACAAAACTAACAACAACTATTGGGCTTTAAGAATAATCATTATGAAGTGAAACCAATGTGACAAATTTAAAGGAATAGTTGAGTTTTGGTATAGAGGGCGCTACACAAATAATTTTATGGTGAGTTAATGAAAAACTGAGTGTCAAATTCGAAAGAGCATATTATACCATTTCAATGACAGAATAAACTTTACTTGATCAAAATCGGTTCGGAAATGGCTGAAATATCCATAAACATAACCAATTGTAATTGTGGGGTCCCACAATTATTCAATAATTTTGAACCAGCTGTTAAACAAATTTTAAAAATGCTTCCTCTTTTCAAAATTAAAATTTACAAAAGAGGTTTTTAAATAGTTGTTGATTATCTCTCTTATCTTATCACTATTCCAACAAAATATCACATGCACAATATTTTATTTAAACTGGTAGACTAGACACCGATATAAGTGTTTAGACTTTAGAGAGCTCCCTTTTGAGTTTTAATGGCTCTTTTTGAATGATAACAGGCTTTTTACTTTTCCATAACAAATTAAGTTTGACCAAAACTGTACCGAAACTCAACTATCCCTTTAATTGGTTTAATAGCGCGAAAAACGTGACACAACCATGGACATAACAGTCCACACACACATAAAGACACGTCAAACACACATACGCGCACATAAAAACACAACACACACACACACACACACACACACATACGCACGCACACACACACGCACATTTTTTTTTAATGATTTTTATTTCTCCAAATTATATACATTTACAATTCATGAATAAGGAATAGAACAATAACATCTTACATAATAGTACAAATAAAATAAACACGATGGAGATTTTAACAAAAGATAAAAAGGAAGTTAGACATGCTACTCCCCCCCCCCCCCCCCCCACCTCCTGCACACTCACTCTCTCCCCCCTGCCCCAGAAATCTGTTCACATTCCTTTACAAATAATATTTACAAATACATAATTATTTCAATACTTGTTAAATGTTACAAGCTCACGGGAGAAACATCGCGTATAAAGAGTTTATTCTATCCTTACAATTAAATCTTATTCTAATTTTACCGTTTCCCATTTTTGTAAGTGTAGC